>JADMNL010000038.1:47485000-47668899 GCA_016271365.2 Neoceratodus forsteri
AAATTTAACTTACTTGAAGAAGTCTCGGCCTACTGGACGGAGTCAACCATGAGCAGATCAGTTGACGGTAGGGAGACTTCGTATGAAAGCTGTTCAGTCAGCCGGGCTGGGTCTGGTCAGCCTCCTTTTCCTCAGCAGTGTTCCGACAACGGTCAGTCCGATGCCCGGGGGGATGGGCGGTCCACCCGTCGGCATAAATAATGATTAGCATTCTCGGCACCCGTTGGCCTCGAAACTCTTCTTGACCCACAGGTCAAAAAAGAGAAGGCATCACTCAAGGTCGCCCTCTGGTATGTCTGCGCGTCGATGGTTGGTTATCGTAGCTAGTTGCCGGTCTCCTTCTTCGGAGTTGCCAACTGCCGATGACCATCGTTCTCGACATCGGAGCCCCTCCCCGCCTATAGGTAGGGCTCCAGATGAGCAGTTTCATCAGTAGGCCGCTCTTACGGAGCGATGGGCTCAGAAGTTGGTTCTTCTGCCTGGCTCGGTTGCCATGGAGCCCTCAGGCTCCTCCGGCGATCAGATAGGGCGGTTGGACCTTCCTAGTCATGCTGCGCCTTCTTCGGTGCCAACAACTCCACGCTTAGGTGTTTCCCCCCTCACATGGCTGCGGCACAGGAGGCCCCACCGATGCCCTTATCTCCTGGTTTTTTCCTTCTCTAGCTTTCCAGGTTCCTGGGGCATTCCCGGTGCCTTCCGCGGGGTCTGTTGGCTTGTCGGTGCCATTTTCAGTGCCTCTGGGCCTTGCAGTGCAGTCCACGGCTCCGGCGTTGCTTGGTCTGGTGGCGCCATCAGTGGCGCCGCTTGGTTCGGCGGAGTTGCCGGCGGCACCGCCGGAGGCACTTGCGGTGCCGCTTGCTGTGTCACGTGCCTCTTCGGCGCTGTGCCCCTCCGCGGTGCCGTTTTCAACCCGTTTTGCCTTCTCGGCAGCTGGGACCCCTCGGAACTCTCCCTTGTTTCTCTGCTGTTTCCTCCTCTCCTAATTTTCACTCCTTTCCTGTCCAAACAGTCCTTTCTGGACCATCAGGAGATGATGTTGAGCCTGACCCAGACCTTCGGTTGGGTGATGAAGTGGAGGAAACAGGATCTTTCTTTGCTACAGAGCCTGTGGTCGAGGACCTGTCCTTTAAGTCTCTGTTGAAGAACCTGAGATCCACTCTTTCTCTCCAGACTACAGACTTCGATCCTGGGAAGAGATTAAGACTCTAGTATCTTCATGCTTCGGAGATCCCTACGGATTTGACTCCTCCGATCCAGCCTTCCTTCGAGACGCTGTCTCAAATGGTATGGAATAATCCTGCTTTTATTCCCTCAGTGGCTAAATCCACTGATAAGAAGTATTCAGCTCCCAAGGATCGTCCCATTCAAACACCATGAAGTCTTGCTGCTATTAGGACTTAATGCAGTGAGCCTCAGCCTCTGAACTGCCCCGGAGAGGATAGGGTTAACTCCAGAGCAGTCTGGAGTTCCACAGCGTGAGGGCGCTGTTCAAAGCTCTATCTGGCTAGTTTCAAATGAAACTGCCAGATTCTTTACTCCGGTTTCACTGAACAGTCGCTCCGGAGATCAGCTCCTTCAGCTCGGTTCATTTTGCGGTTCAAGCGAGTTTATTCGGTTCATTTGAACCGGCAAAAGAGTTGAAATTACTGCGTTTTTGGTCAAAAGCTCTATCTGGTAAACTGTAAGTACAAATTTTAAAGTCTGTGCGGAAATACATTATCGGTTCAGTCTGAACCGATCGGTTTGCTTTATTTAACGTTTTTGGGCTTTAGAAGTGCGGTAGCCGGTTCTTATCAGTTCTAAAAAAACCTTGAATTTTATTTGGGTTTTTTCCAATACCCGTGACACGGTTAGGAACCGATAAGGGTGTCTTGCCTGGCACGGCCGTTTAAAGGCAAGTTTGTTGGTTAGGCTGGCATTATGTCTGAGAAACCCAAAAGAAAAACCGGGCCCACTGGGTTTCAACACTGTGATGTCTGTGGGGAAGCCTTTGCCAAGGCTGATCCACACACCACTTGTGTCTATTGTCTGGGGGCTGACCACCTCCTGTCAGACTGCCAGATGTGTAAAAATTTCCCTGTAGCCACCCTGGAAAAGAGATTGGGCCGGATCAGGGAACGAGAGGCCAAAAAGTCTGCTGACCCGGATGGCCAGCCTGGTCCAGTACCCACTGGACCAGAGGGAGTGCCCTCTGACCAGGGCGAGACTTCCTTGGGCAAAAGAAAGGCTGGTTCAGAGGAACCAGCCCCAGTAAAAAAGAGAAAGAAATCAGCAGGTCTGGAGTCCAAAATTGTCTACAACTGCTGCAGAAATAGCAAAAGCCATACAGATTGTTCAGTCTTTGTCTCAGGGACTTGTCGATCCTCCTACAAGTGGGAAAAGGGTAGCTCGTTCAGGTCCAGTGGTTCAGGATTATGATGTTGAGGAGTTTTATGAACCACAGGAGGGGGAGGAGGAATTTGATCACTGTATTTGTGACTGGGAAGGTCTGGACGTGCCCATTGAACCGGACCTTTCTCCAGATAGACCCTTAGAATCTTCCCCTTTGCTGTCTGAGTCCCCTTCTCATTTTATGTCTTATAAAAAGGTGGCAGAAACCCTCCAGCTTCCTTTAGAGGGGGCTGTGGATGAGCAAGAGGAGCCTGATTATGTAGAAATGATGGATATTCCAGAGTTTAGAAGGTTGTCTATTCCTTTGCACAAGTCATTTAGGAAGCAAACAACAAAGATTTTAAAAAATCCTCATTCAAACACCATGAAGTCTTGCTATATTATAACATTAGCAGTCAGCCACTGCAGCTGAACTGCCCCGGAGAGGAAGGAGTTAACTCCAGAGGATCTGGAGTTCTACAGCGCGAGGGCGCTGTGCCCAAAGCTCTATCTGGCAGTTTCAAATGAAACTGTCAGATTCTTTACTCCGCTTCACTGAACAGTCGCTCCGGAGATCAGCTCCTTCAGCTCGGTTCAAGCGAATATTTTTCCGTTCATTTGAACCTGCAAAAGTCATTATTTTTACCGCATTTCGGTTTTAAAGCTCTATCTGGTAACGTAAGTACTAAATTCTAAGTCTGTGTGGAAAATTAATTATCGGTTCGGTTTTGAACAGATCAGTTTGTTATTTCTGCATTTTAAAAGTGTACAGTGGGTTTTAGAGTGCGGTTCCCGGTTCTTATCGGTTCTAAAAACAGAATTATAACGGTTTTTTCAAATACCCGTGACACGGTTAGGAACCGATAAGGGTGTCTTGCCTGGCACTGCCATCAAAGGGCAAGTTTTGGTTAGGCTGGCATTATGTCTGAGAAACCCAAAAGAAAAACCGGGCCCACTGGGTTTCAACACTGTGATGTCTGTGGGGAGGCCTTTGCAAGGCCCACACCCTGTGTTTATTGTCTGAGGGCTGACCACCTCCTGTCAGACTGCCAGGTGTGTAAAAATTTCCCTGCAGCCACCCTGGAAAAGAGATTGGGCCGGCTCAGGGAACGAGAGGCCAAAAAGTCCGCTGACCCAGATGGCCAGCCCGGTCCAGTACCCACTGGACCAGAGGGAGTGCCCTCTGACCAGGGCGAGACTTCCTCGGGCAAAAGGAAGGCTGGTTCAGAGGAACCAGTCCCGAGTAAAAAGACAAGGAAATCAGTAGGTTTGGGGTCCAAAATTGTGTCTCCAACTGCTGCAGAGATAGCTAAAGCCATTCAGATTGTCCAGTCACTGTCTCAGGGATCTGTAGAACCACCAACAGTTGGTAAAGTTGTTGGTCGTTCAGTCCCAGTGGTTCAGGATTTTGAAGTTGAGGATTTTTATGAACCACAGGAGGGGGAGGAGGAATTTGATCAATATATGTGTGGCTGGGGGTCTGGACGTGCCCATTGAACCGGACATTTCTCCAGACAGACCTTTAGAATCTCCTCTATTCTGTCTGAGTCCCTTCTTTCTTTATTTTTACAAAAGGTTGCAGAAACCTCCAGCTTCCTTTAGAGGAGGCTGTGGATGAGCAAGAGGAGCCTGATTATGTGGAAATGATGGATATTCCAGAGTCTAGGAGGTTGTGTACCTTTGCATAAGTCATTTAGGAAGCAAACAACAAAGATTTTAAAAATCCTCATTCTGTCCCTCCTGTAGATAAAAAAATGGACAGAAGGTATACTTTGTCAGGCTCGGATACAGACTTCCTTACTGAACAGTGTAGTCATGTAGGTGTGGTACAAGCTGCAGCCTGTGACAAGGCTAATATTCTCTGGCCTCACACCCTCCTGATAAGGATTCCAGGAAGATTGATGCCATGGCAAGAAACAGTATATGGCAGCTTCTTTGGGACTCAGGCAGGCAAATTATATGGCTTATGTGGCTAGATATCAGAAATCTAGGTGGGATACAGTATTGCAGTTAGCCAAGCAGGCCCATGGCCAGCTGGCTAGTGAGTTGGAACAGGTGGCTGCTGATGGCATTGAAGCCTCTAAGTTCAATTTCATACTGCTGTTGATGTTAATGATGTTTCCTCTAGGGTCATGGCCACTTCTGTAGCTTTCCGTAGGTTGGCATGGCTCAGATGCACTAATCTGTCCCAAGATACCCAGTCAAGGCTATGGATTTTCCTGTAGTGGAAATTCTCTGTTTGGGGAGCAAACAGAAAACTATATGAAAAAGATGGATGAATACAGAACTACCTACAAAAGTGCCCAGGCTAAGGAGAAGCATGCCATGCCACAAAGGCATGCTCCCAGATGGTAGGGGCAGGCCTTTTTCCAGGCCTTTTTACCAATTTCAAGCCTCCTCTGCTGTCTCGAAGAGGGGTTTCTTCAGAGGCAGGGGTAGACGAGGCACAAGTAGACCGTCCCCTCCCTCAGCCTAAGGCTGCTGCTAAGCAGGCACCCTGATGGGGTGCCCAGGCCGATTCTCCTGTCACCAGTGGGCAGGTTGGCTATTTCAGCCAGAACTGGCTGTCCCTAACTACGGACAGATGGGTTCTGGAGGTATAGGCAGGTCTGGTTCTCAGCTTCAAACACTTTCCAAAGATGAGAGCCAGACATTTTCCACCTGCAAATCCTTCAGAACTTCTTGCTTTGGAAGCAGAGGTTTCTCTCTTCTGGACTGCAAAGCAGTGGAAAGGGTTCCTCCTTGCCATCAGGGCAAGGGCTTTATTCAAGATACTTTCTTACCCCAAAAACAGGAGAATGGCGGCCCATTCTAGATTTAGTTACCTGAACAAGCATCTTTTGAAACCAAAGTTCAAAATGTTGACTCTGGCAATGATATTGCCTTCCCTAAGGCCAGAGGGACTGGCTGGCTTCCTGGACCTCAAGGATGCCTATTTTCATGTTCTGATCAGGCCTTCTCACCGAAAGTACCTCAGGTTCGAACTGCCCTCAGGCCACTACCAGTTCAGGGCAATGCCCTTCGGCCTGACCTCTGCGCCAAGGGTATTCACAAAATGTCTCGCTGTAGTAGTGGCTCACTTAAGAAGGCAAGGGGTTGCTGTGTTTCCTTACCTGGACGACTGGCTCATTGTGGGTCAGTCTCCAGGTCAGGTGAAAACCCATTTGCAAGTCACCCAGCAGCTTCTCACTTCCCTGGGATTCCTGCTAAACTTACCAAAGTCAGTTCTGGAACTGGTTCAGGTCCTAACTTTCATAGGCGCAGAATTGAACACAAGGTTAGCCAGGGCTTTTCTTCCTCCGGAAAGGGTGGACAGACTCATGCCCTGGCATCCTCCTTTACCCTCCGGGTCTCTCGACCAGCAAGGCATTTTCTGCAGCTCCTTGGGCACATGGCTGCTTCCCACAGCTGTCGTGCAGGGAGCAAGATTCCGATGAGGGACATTCAGTTCCATTTGAGGGCCTATTGGTCTCAAAGGAAGGACCCCTTACCAGTTGGTTCCAGTTACTCAAACTCTGATCCTAGCCTCCACTGGTGGCAGGCCCAGAGCAATTTAAGACAGGTTGTTCCTTCATTCCATTTCTCACTCCCTCACCCTCACCACGGATGCCTCCCTGTTAGGGTGGGGGCTCACCTGGGCGATCTTGCCACCCAGGGGTGTGGTCTCCTCAGGAATCTCTGCTCCACATCAATCTGTTGGAACTCAGAGCTGTCTTTTAGCTCTTGGGTGTTTTCAGATTCTGTCCAGAACAAAGTGGTTCAAGTCAGGACAGACAATACCACCACAATGTGGTACATCAACAAGCAAGGGGCACTCGGTCTTCAGCCTTGTGCACGAGCAATGAAGTTGTGGTCTCTGGCCTACTCCTGAACACCTCCCTGATAGCGGTTCACCTCCCAGGGAAGGACAATGTCCTGGCAGACGCCTCAGCAGAATTTCTCAGGGCCATCACGAATGGGCTCTGAATCCACAAGTGCTGGGGTCCGTCTTTGCCAGATGGGGCACTCTCAGAGAGATCTTTTCAGCCCCAGACAACCATCAACTTCCTCTTTTCTGTTGCAGGCCTCCAGTACTGGGCTCAGTCCCTCTGGACGCCTTTCTGTTGGACTGGAAAGGAAGTTCCTGTATGCCTCTCCCTTTCCTCTTCTTTTCAGGGTACTAGTAAAATCAGATCTCAACCTTAGGCGTGATTCTGATTGCCCAGATTGGGCCAAACAGCCCTGGTACCTCTGCTTCTGTCCTTGGCAGTCCACCCTGCCCTGAGCCTTCCCAGAGTCCACGACTTACTGGCCTGTACCACAGGGGAGAGTGTGGTATCCGGACCTCAAATCCTCCACCTCAAGGCTTGGCTCTTGAGGAGCTAGAATTTGTTGACTTACACCTTTCTCAAGGTGTCATGGATATTTTAAAGGCTTCTAGGAAGCCTTCCACTAGGGCCACTTATAATTCTAAGTGGAAGAGGTTTTCCATCTGGTGCTCTGAGAGGCAGATTATCCCAGAATCTGCTGATCTTCCCATTCTTCTGGAATATTTGGTCCATCTGAATTCCTGGGCCTTAAACCAGCTACCCTGAAGGTTCATCTGGCAGCTGTCTCTGCTTTTGTGTCAGCAGGAAGCCTGCCTCCCTTTCTTCTCACCCTGTGTTCTCCAAGTTTTTAAAGGGTTACTCATACTAACCCTCCTTTTCGGGAACCAGCTCCCGCCTGGGACCTGAATATTTGCATTGCTCAGTTAATTCAACCCCTTTGAGCCTCTGTCTTCAGCAGAGCTCAAGTATTTAACTTGGAAAACCGTTTCCTAGTAGCTATCACCTCTGCCAGACGCATAAGTGAGTTACAGGCCTGTCAGTGGAAGAAGATTTTATCTCTTTCCACAGAGATAAGGTAGTCCTCAGGACTAATAGAAAGTTTTTGCCTAAGGTGGTTTCTGATTTCCACCTGAATCAATCTATCTCTCTCCCAGTATTTTTCACTGAGCATTCTTCCTCAGGTGAGAGGAGACTGCACAGCTTGGATGTCAAAAGAGCCTTAAGCTACTATTTAGAGCGCACCAGAGGTCATAGGTTCGAATCCCTCCAACTGTTTCTTACCTATGGCGAGGCTGGCAAAGGAAAACCTGCCACTAAGAGAACAATTGCAAGGTGGATTGTTTCTTGTATCCAATTCTGTTATCAGAAACTAGGTAGAGTACCCCCTCAGGATTGAGGGCCCACCCACCAGGGTACAGCTGCGTCTCTAGCGGCTGCTAGGGACATTCCCATTCTGGAGATTTGTCAAGCTGCTACCTGGAAGACAGTTCACACCTTTACCAAGCATTATTCCCTGGATGTCCAGTCCAGGAGAGATGCTCAGTTTGGCACAGCTGTGCTTCAGAGCCTATTTCCTAAGTAGGTTCTGTCCCTCCTCCATGGAGGTACTGCTGTGTATCTGCTAATGTTATAATATAGCAAGACTTCATGGTGTTTGAAGAAAAATTACTCACCTTAGTAATTGCTTTTCTTCCTCATGGAGTCTTGCTATATTATAACCACCTCCCTCCTGCCCCTCTCAGAACCTCTACTTGGGTAGGGGTGGTGAATTGTGCAAGCACTGTGTCATGCCATTGTAGTTTTCCTTTACCCTCTTTCCTTTGGGTTAGGGATCGGTTGCTTTCATTTAGGTTATTTATATTGCCCTTCCTGGACTTGAGTCTTGGGGGAAGGGGGGTTCATAAAGTGCTTGTCAAGGGTGGTAGAACGAACCATAATACCATCAATTTTTGTTATTATGGTTCTGGGTGTTTCTTTGTTGTTTATATTGTTGTTACTACTACTAGTAGGTAGCCATGGGCTAGTGTAGTTTTTTCCACACAGACTTTCTGTTCTTTGATGTTAGCTTCGTAAAGATCTGACAGTTTCATTTGAAACTGCCAGATAGAGCTTTGGGCACAGCGCCCTCACGCTGTAGAACTCCAGATCCTCTGGAGTTAACTCCTTCCTCTCCGGGGCAGTTCAGCTGCAGTGGCTGACTGCTAATGTTATAATATAGCAAGACTCCATGAGAAGAAAAGCAATTGCTAAGGTGAGTAATTTTTTCTTCTGTTCCTCCCGTAGATAAGAAAATGGACAGAAGGTATACTTTATCAGGCCCTGATACAGACTTCCTCACTAAGCAGTGTAGTCATGTAGGTGTTGTTCAAGCTGCAGCCTGTGACAAGGCTAATATTCCCCTGGCCGGACATCCTCCTGATAAGGATTCCAGGAAGATTGATGCCATGGCGAAAAAGCAATATATGGCAGCTTCATTGGGACTCAGGCAGGCTAATTATATGGCTTATGTGGCTAGATATCAGAAATCTAGATGGGATAATATATTGCAGTTAGCCAAGCAGGCCCAGGGCCAGCTGGCTAGTGAGTTGGAACAAGTGTGCTGATGGCATTGAAGCCTCTAAAGTTCAATTTCATACTGCTGTTGATGTTAATGATGTTTCCTCTAGGGTCATGGCCACTTCTGTAGCTCTCCATAGGTTGGCATGGCTCAGATGCACTAATCTGTCCCAAGATACTCAGGCAAAGGCTATAGATTTTCCTGTGTAGGAAACTCTCTGTTTGGGGATCAAACAGAAAATTACATGAAGAAAATGGATGAACAGAACTACCTTCAAAAGTGCCCAAGCTAAGGAGGCATGCCACTCCACAAAGGCATAGCCCCCCAGGGTAGAGGCAGGCCTTACTACAGGCCCTTTTATCAAGTTCAGGCCTCTTCAGCCTTTGCACAGAGGGTTTTTCAGAGGCAGGTAGACGGGCACAGGCAGACCATCTCCTCTCCTCAGCCTAAAGCTGCTGCAAGCAGGCACCTCTGATGGGGTGCCCAGGGCCGATCTCTCTGTACCGGTGGGGGCAGGTTGGCTTATTTCAGCCAGAACTGGTTGTCCCTAACTTCGACAAATGGGTTCTGGAGGTGGTAAGTCAGGTCTGGTTCTCAGTTTCAAACAGTTCCCAAAGATGTGAGCCAGACATTTTCCACCTGCAATCATTCAGAAGCCCTTGCTTTGGAAGCAGAGGTTCTTCTTCTCTGGCACAGAAGCAGTGAAAGGGTTCCTCCTTGCCATCAGGGCAAGGGTCTGTACTGAGGTATTTCCTTACCAAAAAGACAGGAGAGTGGTGGCCCATCTTAGATTTAAGGTTCCTGAACAAGCATCTTTTGAAACCAAAGTTCAAAATGTTAACTCTGGCAATGATTTTGCTCTTCCTAAGGCCAGGGACTGGCTAGCTTCCTGGACCTCAAGGACGCCTATTTTCATATCTTGATCAGGCCTTCTCTCACAAAGTACCTCAGGTTCGAACTACCCTGTGGCTACTACCAGTTCAGAGCAATGCCCTTCGGCCTTACCTCTGCTCCAGGGTTTTTACAAAATGTTTAGCTGTAGTAGTGGCTCATTTAAGAAGGCAAGGGTTGCTGTGTTTCCCTACCTGGACGACTGGCTCATAGTGGGTCAGTCTCCAGATCAGGTAAATCCCACTTGCAAGTCACCCAGCAACTTCTCACTTCTCTGGGATTCCTGTTGAATTTTCCAAAGTCAGTTCTTGGAACCAGTTCAGGTACTAACTTTCATAGGTGCAGAATTGAACACAAAGTCAGCCAGGGCATTTCTTCCCTCCGAAAGAGTGGACAGACTGATTGCCCTGGCATCCTCCTTTACCCTGCTGGTCTCTCGACCAGCAAGGCACTTTCTGCAACTCCTAGGGCACATGGTTGCTTCCACAGCTGTCGTGCAGGGAGCAAGGTTTCAGATGAGAGACATCCAGTTCCACTTGAGGTCCTACTGGTCTCAAAGGAAGGACCCCCTTACCAAGTTAATCCCAGTGACCAAAACCCTGATCCTAGCCCTTCAGTGGTGGCAGGATCAAGGAGTTTAACTCATGGGTTCCCTTCTACCCGTTTTTCATTCCCTCACCCTCACCACGGATGCTTCCCTGTTAGGGTGGGGGCACACTTGGGCGACCTTTCCACTCAGGGAGTGTGGTCCCCTCAGGAATCTCTGCTCCACATCAATCTTTTGGAGCTCAGAGCTGTTCTCTTAGCTCTCCAGGCTTTTTCGGCTACTGTCCAGAACAAGGTAGTCCAGGTCAGGACAGACAATACCACAACAATGTGGTACATCAACAAGCAAGGGGGTACTCAGTCATCAGCCTTGTGCACTGAAGCAATGAAGTTGTGGTCTCTGGCTTACTCCCTGAACACCTCCCTGACAGCAGTTCACCTTCCAGGGAAGGACAATGTCCTTGCGGATGCCCTCAGCAGGATTTCTCAGGGCCATCACGAATGGGCTCTGAATCCTCTGGTGCTGGGGTCAGTCTTTGCCAGATGGGGCACCCCTCAGATAGATCTTTTTGCAGCCCCAGACAACCACCAACTTCCTCGGTTTTGTTGCAGGCCTTCAGTGCCTGGATTAGTCCCACTGGACACCTTTCAGTTGGATTGGAAAGGGAAGATCTTCCACAGGGTCTGTTGGTTTGTCGGCGCTCGCTTTTGGTGCCGCTGGTTCTTTGCGGCACCCTCCGTGGCACTGGTGGTTTCGAGCACCTCGCCGGGCGCTGCCGTCGTGTTCTGGCAGTGCGGCTGGCGGTGCCGCTTGGTCGGGCAGCCCGTCGTGGTGCGATCGTGAAAGCTGCCGGGTGCTTGCGGTGCCGCTATGTGCCGGTGCCTCTTCAGCGCAGTGCGCCTCCTCGGTGCCTGCCACCCGCGCGTTGCCTTGGCGCTGGGGCCGCTGGGGACTCCTTGTTTTTTCTGCTATTTCCTCTCTCCTAATTTTCACCCTTTCCTATCCAAACAGTCCTTCCTGGACCATCAGGACATGATGTTGAGCCTGACCTAGACCTTCGGTTAGTGATGAAGTGGAGGAACAGGATCTTTCTTTGCTACAGAGCTCTGTGGTCGCGGACCTGTCCTTTAAGTCTCTGTTGAAGAACCTGAGATCCACTCTTCTCTCCAGACTACAGACATCGATCCTGGGAAGATATTAAGACTCCAGTATCTTCCATGCTTGGAGATCCCTACGGATTTGACTCCCCGATCCAGCTCTTCCTTCGAGACGTTGTCTCAAATGGTATGGAATAATCCTGCTCTTATTCCCCAGTACTAAATCCATTGATAAGACGATTCAGCTCCCAAGGATCGTCCCATTTTGGCATCCCAAGCCTTATGGATCCTATTGTAGTCCCTGCAGAGAATGACAAGGTCGTTCTTCCTAAAACTACTACAGCTCGACCTATTAACAAAGAGTCTCGTAAGATTGATACATTAGGTAAGAGAGTCTTTGCTGCCTCCATTCTAAGTATGCGTATTACCAGTTATCAAGGCTATTTTTCTCAGTATGAGTATATCCTGTGGCCGCTTTCAACACTGCTTCTCGCTCAGCAGCTGCAGGGATTTGTACTCGGTGCCATTCCTGGCTGCGTACTTCTGGCTTCACGAATGATGCTCAGCAGCAGGTAATGGCGCTGCCTTTTGAGGCTCCTATCTTTTTGGCCGTCAGGTGGAGCAAGCCTTAGAGGCCTCTCAGAAGACTAGATCGGCCATTAAATTGGCCAGACCTCTGCCTGCCCCCTCTCGGGGCATGTGAACAGGACGCCAGTTTCATAGTCACAGTCCTTTAGAGGCAGAGCAGGGAAGCTTCCATAAAAAGCCAACCTGCCCAACCTCAAAAAAGATGTAGCAGAAAGCGAGGCCTAAAGCCCCCAGCGCCACCTTATGAATTGCTGGCCCAAGTTCCATCCACTTGCCCGAGGTGGAACTTCTCCTCCTGTGGAGGTCATCTGATGTACTTCTACAACCAGTGGAAGTCCATAACTTCAGACAAATGGGATTTCTTTGGATAATTCACGAGGTTATTCTCTCAATTTCTTGAAACCCTCCGATTGTCCCTCCCAGACGACAACCCAGGCTGTCGGGCCTCAGTCAGACCTCACCGCCGATCCAGGGCCTCTGAACAACAGGGCAATAGAACGGTGCCTCAAGATTCATGTAAACACAGGGTTCTACTCCCATTACTTTCTGGTTCCAAAGAAATCTGGGGGGATGTGCCCCATTCTAAACCTCAGAAAGTTAAACAAGTTTCTCCCCAGGGAGAAATTCAAAATGATTTCCCAAGGTACCCTGTTACCCTTGCTGCATCAGCACGACTGGCTGGCCTCTCTGGATATGCAGGATGCTTTCCAGGATATCCCCGTCCACCCGACCCACCGCAAGTTCCTCAGGTTTGTAGCTTTGGGTCAGCATTACCAGTTCAGAGTCCTGCCCTTTGGGCTATCCTCGGCGCCACGAGTTTTTACAAAGTGTTGTGCAGTTCTCGCGGCACATCTCAGGAAGATCGGACTCTGAGTGTTTCCCTACTTGGACCAAGGGACTTTGGAAGCCATGCATATGACTTCTCGTCTTCTCACGTCCATGGGAGTTCTGCTGAATTTGAAAAAATCTCAACTGCATCCCTCCCAGAGGCTCCTTTTCATAGGGGCGCTTCTAGACACCTCTTCCGCGAAGGCTTTCTTTCCAGAGGACAGAAGACTCGACATCCTTCGGATGGCCCGTTACAATGGGGAGAACCAATCGGTTACAGCTCTCTCGATGCAACGCATGTTGGGTCTCATGGCATCCTCGGTGTTCACTGTACCCCTGGCCCAGTAGCACATGAGAACCACCCAGTGGATGCTCTCCACTCAGTGGTCTCCGACCTCTCATCCCCAGTCTTATCCCATCAAGGTGACGGAGCCCCTTCGAAGGTCTCTCACCTGGTGGTCTCAAGAGAGCAATCTCCTGGAAGGATTCCCCTTTGCTCCCCCAGATCATCAGATCTCCATCACCACAGACGCATCACTAATGGGATGGGGAGCTCACTGTCACTCCCTCCACACTCAAGGTGTATGGACTCAGTTCGAAACTCATCTACACATAAATGTCCTGGAGATGAGAGCGGTCCTCTGTACGATCCGAGCTCTGAAGGATGTCCTTTGTCACAAGAACATTCTCCTTCAAACGGACAACAAAGCTGTGATGTATTACATCAACAAGCAAGGCGGTGCTCATTCTTATCCCCTTTGCAGGGAAGCAGTGAGGGTGTGGGAGTGGTGCTTGGAGCACAAGTCTCTGATTCAAGTGGTTTATCTGCCAGGTATACAAAACGATCTAGCAGATCACCTCAGCAGAACGGAGGCAGACCCTCACGAGTGGTCTCTCGATCCAGCCGTAGCTCGGTCTCTGTTCAAAGAGTGGGAGACTCCAGACCTGGACCTTTTTGCATCCCCACTCAACGCAAAACTGCCTCTCTCTGCTCCAGAAATCCAGGGCCTGGCATTTTCTGTCAGATGCATTCAGGCTGCGGTGGACAAAACGCTTTTACGCCTTTCCACCACTTCCTCTAATCCAGAGAGTACCTCAGGTTCGAGTCTCAGGGGACCAAGATGATTCTCATTGCCCCTCCTGGCCTGGCAACTATGGTTCTCTACTCAACAGTATGCTGGCAGCCTCCAAGACCACTTCCTTGCTAATCAATCTTTGACTCAGGGTTCGTTGGTCCATCCCAACCTGAAATCACTTCACCTTCATGCTTGGCTCCTGAAGAGAGAAGTGAATCAGTTCAACGCCTCTCGTAGAGTCTCAGACATCCTTCTGGCTGCTCGGAAGCTAGCCACCTGAAAACGTACGCCCAAATGGAAACGTTTTTCTCTGTGCAAAGTCCTCTTGGAATCCTTTTCCTGTCCTCCTGACAAGGTTCTGAGTATCTTTGACCTATCAAACCCAGGTCTCAGTACTCCACAGTTAAAGTTCACCTTAGTGCCATCTCAGCGCTCCATGAGCCGGGTTTCTTCCTGACTCTGGCTCAGTTACCTATGGTGAAGAGATTTCTTAAGGATTCTTCATACCAGACCCCTGTTAAGCATCCAGCTGCAGCCTGGGACATTAACCTGGTGCTGGACATGCTCACTGTAAACCTTTCAACCCCTAGCTACCTGTGAGCTAAAATTCTACCTGGAAGACTTCCTTCCTGGTGGCCATTACCTCAGCCTGCAGTCTCTGAGATACATGCCCTGGTTACGGACCCTCCAGATACTGTATTCCATAAAGACAAGGTAGTTCTCCACATCCTAATTTCTTCCCAAGGTTGTGTCAGAATTCCATCTAAACCAACCTGTGGTGCCTCCCGCTTACTTCGCTAATTTCCAAAATGAAGGGGAACGAGCTCTTCATTCCTTGGATGTTAAGAGAGCCTTGCAGTTCTATTTAGATAGAACCAAGGATGTTCGCAAGACTCAGCAACTGTTTGTTTCTTTCAGCGACACCCGGCTGGGTCAACCTGTCGCTATCAGATGCATCTCATCATGGTTAGTGGCATGCCTTCGACATTGCTATTCCATGGCTCAGGTTAAATTAGAAGGTAGAGTGTACGCTCACTCTACTAGGGCGGTCGCGGCATCCCTAGCGGAAATTCGCAATGTTCCAATTGCAGATATCTGCAACGCTGCCACCTGAGCTCAGTGGCTACCCTTCTTTAAGCACTATGTGCTGGATGTTCATGCCAGGCGCCATTCCGCATCTCGCCAGAACTATCCTCAATGGACTTCTGTCCTAGTCCGTGAGCCTGGCCTCCTGCCGCCTTTTGGGGGATTATCAGCTTGGTACTCTTCCATTAGTGGGACGAGTGGTGGAGACTTATGTCCAGGAAGATATGAAAATTACGCACTCATGTATTCTTGATCTTCTTGGACGAGTCTCCACCACTCATTCACACACCCACCCTCCATCCCCGAGCTCATCATCAGTTGGTCTTCACTCCCTCAAATCTTTAGGGCTGTGAAGACTTCTTTGTTGACCCTTCTACACGGGTTGTAATGGACTATCTTATGTCCGCTTTTTAAGGTTAGATTTACTTTACGTTAGTGCGCTGCACCCTCCTTGGTAAAAAAGGTACTGAGGCGTGTTGGAGGTCATCACCGAGATAGTCATTACTGCCGAGCTCGCTGCTCATGTGTCTGGCAGTCTCGCGCGGCGCTGCCTCTCGCGACCGACCCTCCAACAAAAAGTTTGCTCCCGATGGGTCCTAGTGCCTCCGGCGCTAATTCCCACTAGTGTGAATGAGTGGTGGAGACTCATCCAAGAAGATCAAGAATTACGGTAGGTATGTAATTTTCATTTCTAGGGACATGGATATGTTGTTCATCCACACTATCTGGCAGGTTCCTTGCCGCTTTAAATCTTGCCGGAAGGTCTTCCAGCTAGCTCCTCCCACCCACCCGGGTGGTAAAACTCTCGGCTCCGCCCCATGGCGCCAGATCTTCCTTACCGCTTGAAGCTCAGGTTCCTCCTTAACGCCTAGTGTTGCTTTTGGCCTAAAATCTTCAGTTTGAAACTTTCAAAAAAAAAATTTAAAACTTTTACCTCTTCTTCGGTCTTCTTCCCTCGTGGCTGCAATGGACAAATTGACTCCCGGATTTCGAAGATGTCCCTGTGGGCAGGAGATGTCTCGGATGGACCCGCACTCCATGTGTGTTTACTGCCTTGGCCAGGAGCACGACCCGCAGGCTTGCAATCTGTGTTCCTCCTTTGGTCTATGTCTCGAGGACTCGCTGTCTGCCTCCAACTAGGGCACCGGGAAGGAGATTTCTCCGTTAAATCCAAGGAGGCTCGACTGTGCGTTTCTCATGTCATGGATCCGCTGAACACCGGAACAGTTGGTGTCTCGAGGAAGAGGCGTCAGGCCGTGTACTTCTTCTACTGCGGCTTTCATTCCGCTTTCTCTTGGAGCCTCCTACTCAGCTTCTTTTAAGAGCTTTGCCTGACCCTCTCAACTAAGGTGAGGGTCCAACTTCTTCGGGACCGTTTCATCGGTTGAAGAAAAGTAAGGGTAAGTCCCATCGTCGACGCTCCTGGGAGTGGGAAAGATCTCCCTTCCCTTGTCGACAGTCGACTTCGGTCGAATTTTCGGCTTCGGCCACTGGCTTCACGGTGCCCCCATCAGGCCAGGTGACCGAGACACCCGCCGACGTGGTCGAGATTTTTCTCGACCCGTTAGACGGGTTGTCGGCTGGAGAAGCCGAGAATCCCTCCTCCCCAGTTCCCCCGGCGAGGACTGAGGATACCGTCAGCTCATCTGCACCTCCGGCCCTGGAGCCGTCGGTTTTGTCGACCGAGCCGAGGGGATTGCCGATCCTCGGCTCCCCGCCTCACCGACCTCGGCCTTGCCAAGATTCTCGGTCTCGGACATCTTCGCGGTTCAGCTGCTCCCGTCGACAAAGACAGTCTCGGTCTCGGCACCGCAGTAAGCGGCGTCGCTGCTCTTCCTCATCTTCCTCCTCCTCAGACTAGGGAGGCTTCGGCGTAAGTTACGCCAAAAATATGAGGATCTCATGTGGCAACAACTTTTACTGGCCGGCAGTAAGCCAGTTCAGGCCTCTTCCCCGGCCATTAAATGGTTGCCACCGGACCAGTCGAATCAACCCCTCGTGGTGGTCGAGGAGCTTGTTTCCAGGCCGGTTGTTCGACCTATTCCAGCTGCCCCACCAATTTTGGTGGAACCGCCTCTGCCTCAGCCGACAGTTGGGGCACCGTCGAAAGATTCACGGTTGGCCCATGGCCTTCCCCGCAGGCTGTCGGTCACTCTCACGGCCGATAAGCCTCGGCAACTGGAGGGTGGCTCAGGCTCCAGGCAGCTCTTCGACAACTCGTCGGAATCGGATGACTCCTCCCTGTTCTCCAAGTGTCTGGACTTGGAGTCCTCTGGGGGGCAGTCAGCGGACGATAGCCCTTCGTCCTTTCTCGGGCCTTTTAGGCTCATCTCAGAATCCACTGGGATGAAGCTGAACTCAGATCCAAACGGGCCAGATATCCTCACTGAGATTCTGGACCGAGGACTCTCCTACGGAGGTTCCTTCCGTGGCCGGGCATTGTTGGCCCGCCCTGGAATTATGGCAGCCCGGCTTCCTGTCCTGCGCCCGGCCAGGATGGCCAAGAAGTATGCGGTCCACGGCCTCTGTCCGCTTTTCCCAACACCCTTCGCTGAGGGGTTGGTTACGGACAGCTTTTCCTCGCGCGATCGGCAATGCCAGGACGTGGACAAACTCGCGCGACAAAGAGTCCAAGAAGTTGGACTATGCGGGCGGAAAGTGTATGCTGCCTCCTCACTTGGTCTCGCCAGGCCAGTTCGCCAACCTCATGGTGCATTTCTCCCATGCCCTGTTGGGCTCCTGGATGAGGTTGTCCTCATCTTCCCGCCGACCTGCAGACCATGGTCAAGCAGGTGCGGACCAGGGCAGGGCAGTCAACAGCAGCTCCAGACTGCTTTGATATCGGGATTCTTGCACCGGTCAGTGGTGCGCTGTGGTCATGCATCAGTGGGCGGGCTGAGGATATCCACTTTCACCGGATACCCAGCACAAGCTATGGACGCCCTCTTGGGAACAGACCTCTTCGCCCTGGAGTGGAAGGCCACCTCCAGAGGATCGAGAAGTCCAATGCCACCTTGACTCGGTCTCGTCTGCCAAGAGGGACAAGGGTCGTAAGCCTCAGCCTAAACCATTTCGCCCTCTGCTCCCACTGCACGTCCGCCCAACAACAGCTGGCCAGGGCCAGCAGGCTAGACCTTGGTATTCCAAGCCCAAGCCACCAGCTCCCTCAGTTAGGAAGCAAGGAGGAAAAGGCCCTGGTGGTCCCTCTGCCGGTCCTTCCTCCAAGCCTGCAAAGTGACGGGCTGAGGAGTGTCGCCTCATCCCTGCCACCGCGCCCTGGTTCTCCTGGGGGACGGCTTACACTTCCTTTCCGCCTGGTCTGCTGTTACCACGGACAGGTGGGTTTTGAGGTGGTGGGAAAGGCTTGCCTCGGGACCTGAGCGGCTCATCCGCCGCTGGCCTGCCGGGGCTTCAGTCCCCAGAATCTCTACAGTTTATCGGTCGACATCACCCTACTCCTTCTAAAGGGGGTGATAAGAGAGATAGAGGACCCACCATCGGAACCGGGGTTCGTGTCCAGGTACTTCCTGGTCCCGAAACGGACGGGGGGCTGGCGCCCCATCCTAGACCTACACGACCTGAACAAGTTCCTAAGGTCTCGAACCTTCAGAATGGTCACTCTGGCTCAGATAATACCATTTCTGGAACACGGCATGTGGTTCTGCTCTCTGGACTTCCAGGACGCGTTCTTTCACGTCCCTATCTGTCCGTCTCTTCAGAGATTCCTCCGCTTCAGGGCGGAGGGATCCCTCTTCGAGTTCCAGGCCATGCCCTTCGGCCTTCTTCAGCTCCCAGGGTCTTCACCAAATGCATTGCAGCAGTGACAGCCCGCGCGCCGAGGGTCCGGTGGTAACCCTTACCTGGACGATTGGCTGATAGCGCCCTCCAGGTTAGAGGTGGAGCAGTCCAGAGATCTGGCCTCTGTTTGTTTCTCAACTTGGCCTCCTGGTCAACGAGGCCAAGTCGGAACTCGAGCCAAGTAGGTGATATCTCATCGGGCAGAGCTCGATTCTTCGAGCCAGAGCATGAGCTCCGCTTGACAGGGCCGAGGTTCTACCTCCTTGCCCAATCATTTCTGGTTGGGCACCGCGCCTGCCCGGGACTTCCTGTGACTCCTGGGTCTCATGGTGGCCTGTACCAGCGTAGTCCGTTGGGCACGCTGGCACATGCGCCCCCTCCAGTGGGGACTGGCCAGTCAGTGGTCACAGTGTTGCAATCCTCTGGACCAGCGTGTGTGGATGACCCAGGAGATGTGGAATGCTCTCCAGTGGTGGACCATTCCATCCCATCTGCAGGAGGGTATCCCGTTTGTCCACCCCAAGCCGACGGTCTCTCTAACGACCAACGCCTCTTTGATGGGTTAGGGTGCCCATCTGGGGGAACACCGAGTGCATGGCCTCTGGTCCCCGGGGGAGTCCCGATGCCATATCAACCTGCTGGAGCTCTGTGCAGTCCATCTAGCTCTCACCGCCTTTGCTCCGTTTCTCCGGGGTCAAGTGGTCCGGGTCCAGATGGACAATACCACGACCATGTACTATCTAAACCGCCAGGGCGGAACACGCTCCTTGCCTCTATGCAAGGAAGCTCTCCGGATCTGGTCACTAGTGCGCAGCCTGGAGGTGGATCTCCTGGCCATCCATGTGGCAGGAACCTCCAATACCCTGGCCGATGCCCTGAGCCGGATAAGGGCTGCATCGCACGAGTGGTCTCTCCTGCCGGAGATAGTACAGGACCTGTTCTCCCATTGGGGCACACCTCTGGTGGATCTGTTTGCCTCCAGGGAGAATGCGAAGCTGAGGCTGTGTCATGCCCGACCCCCTCAGCAAGGCTCGCTGCAGGGGGATGCCTTCTCGAGGCCATGGACCCCGGGCCTCTTTTACGCCTTTCCCCCCGTTCCCCTGATTCACAGGGTCCTGCTGAAAGCGAGGAGGGACTAGGCGCAGGTGATTCTGATAGCCCCAGACTGGCCTCGCCAGTTCTGGTTCCCAGATCTCCTCAGTCTCAACTCCAGGACTCCGCGGCAGCTTCCAGCTCGCCTGGACCTGCTCTCAGTCAGTCAGGGAAGGTGTTCCATCCGGACCTTCAATCCCTGCACCTGACGGCCTGGTTCCTGAGCGGCTAGAGTTCCAGGCCTTGGGTCTTTCCGACGAGGTCCTCAACGTCGTTGAGGCGTCCCGTAAGGAGTCGACCAGGAAATGCTATGCCTTCAAACGGAAGAGGTTCTCCATTTGGTGTCGGGAAAAAGGGTTGGACCCTATCTCGTGTCCTGTGGCAAGCATTTTGGACTATCTATGGTCCCTATCTAGTCAAGGGCTTAGGTCGACGACCCTTAAGGTGCACCCGACAGCCATTTTTGCTTACCGTGCGCGGACCGGTCAGCAGTCAGTGGCGCAGGAGAAAGTGGTCGGGCGCTTTTTCAAAGGCCTTGATCACATTTCCCCTCCAGTGCGGGAACCCCCACCTCCGTGGGATTTACTGCTGGTACTGGCAAAGCTCATGGGCAAGCCATTCAAACCAATGCACAGGTGTGGTCTCCCCCACCTGTCGTGGAAGACCGCCCTCTTGGTGGCTATCACGCCAGCCAGAAGGATGGGAGAACTCCAGGCGCTTAGCATCGAGTCTCCTTACCTGGTCTTCCACAGGGACAAGGTTGTCCTACGCCCCCACCCGAAATTCCTTCTGAAGGTGGTGTCGGAGTTTCACCTTAATCAGGTGTTGACTCTGCCGGTGTTCTACCCAATCACACCTCGAGGCCGAATATAGGCTCCATACTCTGACCCTAGAAGGGCGGCCTCTATTATAAGGAGCGCACGGCTGAAATTCGGTAGAGGTTCACCAGCTGTTTGTCACCCACGCTGAAGCTACACCTGGCAGACCTGCAGCCGATCGGGACGATAGGCAGATGGTCACCTCCTGCATAAATCTCTGCTATGAGTTGGTGGGCATGGAGCCCCAGAGGGATAAGAGCTCATTCACCCGCCTATACTGCTGCATCGGTGCTGTTTCCCAGGATGTCCCTATCCAAGAAATCTGCAGGCTGCTACCTGGAAGTCAGCATACCCTTTATTTCCCACTACCACATCGACCTTGAGTCACGCGGGATGCTGGTTTTGGGGTCTGCCTCCAATCTTTGATCCCAAGTAAGTATTTAGGGGTGCGCCTTTGCCTCCCTCCCTCCCAGAGAACTGCTAGAGTCTGCTAGATAGTGTGGATGAACAACATATCCATGTCCTAGAAATACAGGTTACTCACCTGTAACAGGAATTCTAGGAATGGTATTGTTGTTCATCCGCACTGAACCCACCCGCCACCTCCCGGCTTCGACGACAACCTGAGCTTTCAGCTGGCCAGATCTGCGCTATGGGGCGAGCCGAGAGTTTTACCACCCGGGTGGGTGGGAGGAGCTAGCTTGAAGACCTTCCGGCAAGATTTAAAGCGGCAAGGAACCTGCTAGATAGTGTGGATGAACAACATACACCATTCCTAGAGCTCCTGTTACAGGTGAGTAACCTGTATTTCTTGTATGCCTTTCCCCCCTTCCCTCTCCTCTTCAGGGTACTAGTAAAAATCAGAACTCAGCCCTGCAAAGTGATTCTGATTGCTCCAGACTGGGCCAGACAGCCCTGGTACCCTCTCCTCCTGTCCCTGACATTCCACCATCCCCAGAGCTTGCCCAGGACCCACGACCTGTTGACCTGTGCACAGGGGAGAGTGTGGTATCCGAACCTCAATTCCCTCCACCTCAAGGCCTGGTTCTTAAGGAGCTAGAATTTGCTGATTTATACCTTTCTCAAGGTGTCCTGGATATTTTAAAGGCTTCTAGGAAACCTTCCACTAGAGCCACTTACAATTCTAAGTGGAAGAGGTTTTCCATCTGGTGCTCTGAGAAACAGATTATCCCAGAATCTGCTGATCTGCCCATTTTACTGGACTATTTGGTCCATTTAAATTCCTTAGGCCTTAGGCCAGCTACCTTAAAGGTTCATCTGGCAGCTGTCTCTGCTTTTGTGTCAGCGGAAGCCTGCTTCCCTTTCTTCTCACCCTGTATTTTCCAAGTTTTTTAAGGGGTTACTTCACATTAACCCCCCATTTCGGGAACCAGCTCCTGCATGGGACCTGAATGTTTGCATTGCTCAGCTAATGCAACCCCCCTTTGAGCCTCTGTCTTTGGCAGATCTCAAGTTTTTGACTTGGAAGACTGTTTTTCTAGTGGCTATCACTTCTGCTAGACGTATAAGTGAATTACAAGCCTTGTCAGTGGAAAAAGATGTTATTTCTTTTCACAGAGATAAGGTAGTCCTTAGGACTAACAGAAAGTTTTACCTAAAGTGGTTTCAGATTTTCATCTCAACCAATCCATCTCTCTTCCAGTATTTTTCACTGAGCATTCCTCCTCAGGGAAAGGAGATTGCACAGTTTGGACGTCAAAAG
Source organism: Neoceratodus forsteri (assembly GCA_016271365.2). Classification (NCBI taxonomy): domain Eukaryota; kingdom Metazoa; phylum Chordata; order Ceratodontiformes; family Ceratodontidae; genus Neoceratodus; species Neoceratodus forsteri. The sequence continues at coordinate 47,507,281 of JADMNL010000038.1, forward strand.
AGCCCTAAGCTACTATTTGGAATGCACCAAGGGTCACAGGTTTGAATCCCTCCAACTCTTCCTTACCTATGGAGAAGTTGGCAAGGGCGACGCCACTAAGAGGACAATTGCAAGGTGGATTGTCTCTTGTATCCAGTTCTGTTACCAAAACTAGGTAGAGATCCTCTCAGGGCTGAGGGCTCATTCCTACCAGGGTATAGCTGCATCTCCAGCGGCTGCTAGAGATATTCCCATTTTGAAATTTGCCAAGCTGCTACCTGAAAACAGTCCACACCTTTACAAAGCATTACTCCTGGATGTCCAGTCCAGGAGAGATGCTCGTTTTGGCACAGCTGTGCTTCAGAGCCTATTCTAAGTAGGTTCTGACCTCCTTCATGGATGTACTGCTGTATAATCTGCATTAAGTCTTCATTAGCAGCAAGATTTCATGGTGTTTGAAGAAAAATTACTCACCTTAGTAATTGCTTTTTCTTCTCATGGAGTCTTGCTGTATTAGGACAACCTCCCTCCTACCCCACTCAGAACTCCTACTTGAGTATGGGGTTGTCAAATTAGTGCAAGCACTGTGTCATGCCATTTCAATTCTCTCTAGTCCCCCCTTTTGTTCAGTTGGGTTTAGGAACTAGGTGATTCTGTTTTTGTTAGTAGATGGCCCTCCCGACTTGAGTCTTTGGGGAGAGGGGCCTATTAGTGCTTGTCATGGTGATTCTAACAATAATAGGTGATTTTGTTATTATTCTGTGATTGTTGTTGTGTTTTGTTGTTCTACTACTGGTAGGTAGCCAATGGCTAGTGTAGAGCTTTTCCACACAGACTTGCTATATTAGTTTAGGTTCGAAAAGAACCTGGCAGTTTCATTTGAAACTAGCCAGATAGAGCTTTGAACAGCGCCCTCGCGCTGTGGAACTCCAGACTGCTCTGGAGTTAACCCTATCCTCTCCGGGGCAGTTCAGAGGCTGAGGCTCACTGCATTAAGTCCTAATACAGCAAGACTCCATGAGAAGAAAAGCAATTACTAAGGTGAGTAATTTTTTTCTTTTGGCATCCCAAGCCTTTGCGGATCCTATTGTAGTCCTGGCAGAGAATGACAAGGTCGTTCTTCCTCAAACTACTACAGCTCAACCTATTAACAAAGAGTCTCATAAGATTGATACATTAGGTAAGAGAGTCTTGCTGCCTCCACTCTAAGTATGCGATTGCCAGTTATCAAGGCTATTTTTCTCAGTGTGAGTATATCCTGTGGCACTTATGAAAGAATGGTTGAAGCTCTTCCGATTCGACTCCAAGTCAGAGCTTCTTCTGACCATTATTAGAGGTATTGAGTCCAATAACTAACAGGTCAAAGCTGCCATGGGCTTTCAACACTGCTTCTCGCCAGCAGCCGGAGGTATTTGTACTGGCGCCATTCCTGGCTGCGTATTCTGGCTTCACTAATGATGCTCAGCAGCAGGTAATGGCGCTGCCTTTTGATGGCTCCTATCTTTTGGCCCTCAGGTGGAGCAAGCCTCAGAGGCCACTCAGAAGACTAGATCGGCCATTGTTGGCTAGACTTCCACCTGCCCTTCGGGGCATGAACAGGCGTCAGTTTCATAGTCGTCAGTCCTTTCGAGGCAGAGGCAGAGGAAGCTTCCATAAAAGCCAACCTGCCCAACCTCAAAAGAAGACGCAGCAGAAAGCGCAGGGGCCTAAAGCCCCCAGCGCCACCTTATGAATTGCTGGCCCAAGTTCCATCCACATTGCCCGAGGTGGAACTTTCTCCTCTGGTGGGAGGTCGTCTGATGTACTTCTACAACCAGTGGAAGTCCATAACTTCAGACAAATGGGTCCTTCGGATAATTCGCGAGGGTTATTCTCTCAATTTCTTGGAAACCCCCCTGAATTGTCCTCCCAGACGACAACCCAGGTTGTCGGCCTCTCAGTCAGACCTCCTCACCGCCGAGATCCAGGGCCTTCTAAGCAACAGGACAATAGAACTAGTGCCCTCAAGATTCATGCGAAGCACGGGTTCTACTCCCATTACTTCCTGGTTCCAAAGAAATCTGGGGAATGCACCCCATTCTAGACCTCAGAAGTTAAACAAATTTCTCCTCAGGAGAAATTCAAAATGATTTCTAGGTACCCTGCTACCCTTGCTGCATCATCACAACTGGTTGGCCTCCCTGATATGAGTGACGCTTACCTGCATATCCCCATCCACCACCCACCGCAAGTTCCCAGGTTTGTAGCCTGGGTCGACATTATCAGTTCAGAGTCCTGCCTTTTGGGCTATCCTCGGCGCCGCGAGTTTTTACAAAGTGTTGTGCAGTTCTCGCAGTGCATCTCAGAAAGATCGGACTCTGAGTGTTTCCCTACCTGGACGATTGGCTTCTAGCAAGCCCTTACAGCCAGGGGACTTTGGAAGCCATGCAAACAACTTCTCGTCTTCTTACGTCCATGGGAATTCTGCTGAATTTGAAAAAATCTCAACTGCAGCCCTCCCAAAGGCTCCTTTTCATAGGGACGCTCCTAGACACCTCTTCCGCGAAGGCTTTCCTTCCAGAGGACAGAAGACTCGACATCCTTCAGATGGCCCGTTACATCGGGGAGAACCAATCGGTTACAGCTCTCTCGATGCAACGCATGTTGGGTCTCATCTGGGCTCGGTGTTCACTGTACCCTGGTCTGCTGCACATGAGAACCACCCAATGGATGCTCTCCACTCAGTGGTCTCTGACCTCTCACCCCCAGTCTTATCCCATCAAGGTGACGGAGCCCCTTCGAAGGTCTCTCACCTGGTGGACTCAAGAGAGCAATCTCCTGGAAGGGTTCCCCTTTGCTCCCCCGGATCATCAGATCTCCATCACCACAGATGCATCGCTAATGGATGGGAGCCACTGTCGCTCCCTTCACACTCAAGGTGTATGGACTCAGTTCGAAACTCATCTCCACAAAAATGTCCTGGAGATGAGAGCGGTCCTCTACGCGATCCAAGCTCTGAAGGATATCCTTTGTCACAAGAACATTCTCCTTCAAACGGACAACAAAGTTGTGATGTATTACATCAACAAGCAAAGGCGGTGCTCATTCTTACCCCCTTTGCAGGGAAGCAATGAGGGTGTGGGAGTGGTGCTTGGAGCACAAGTCTCTGATTCAGGCGGTTTATTTGCCAGGTATACAAAATGATCTAGCAGATCACCTCAGCAGAACGGAGGCAGACCCTCACGAGTGGTCTCTCAATCCAGCCGTAGCTCGGTCACTATTCGAAGAGTGGGGGACTCCAGATCTGGACCTTTTTGCATCCCCACTCAATGCAAAACTGCCTCTCTTCTGCTCCAGAAATCCTGGGCCTGGCATTTTCTGTCAGGATGCGTTCAGGCTGCGGTGGACAAAACACTTTCTTTATGCCTTTCCACCGCTTCCTCTAATCCAGAGAGTTCTCCTCAAGTTCGAGTCTCAAGGGACCAAAATGATTCTCATTGCTCCCCTACTGGCCTCGGCAACTATGGTTTCCTCTGCTCAACAGTATGTTGGCAGCCTCTCCGAGACCACTTCCCTTGCAAGTCAATCTTTTGACTCAGGGTTCGTTGGTCCATCCCAACCTGAAATCACTTCACCTTCATGCTTGGCTCCTGAAGAAGTAGAAGTGAATCGGTTCAACGCCTCAGAGTCTCGGACATCCTTCTGGCTGCACGAGCCAGCCACCCAAAAACGACGCTCCAAATGGAAATGCTTTTCTCTCTGGTGTGCAAAGTCCTCTTGAATCCTTTTCCTGTCCTCCTGATAAGGTTCTGGAGTATCTTTTGGACCTATCAAACTCAGGTCTCCAGTACTCCACAGTTAAGGTTCACCTTAGTGCCATCTCGCGTTCATGAGCCAGTTTCTTCCTTGACTCTGGCCCAGCTTCCTATGGTGAAGAGATTTCTAGGGATTCTTCATACCAGACCCCCAGTTAGCGTCTCAGTTGCAGCCTGGGACATTAACCTGGTGCTGGACATGCTCACTCGGAAGCCTTTCGAGCCCCTAGCTACCTATGAGCTAAAATTTCTTACCTGGAAGACTGCCTTCCTGGTGACCATTACCTCAGCCCGCAGGGTCTCGGAGATTCATGCCCTGGTTACGGATCCTTCGTATACTGTATTCCATAAAGATAAGGTAGTTCTCCATACTCATCCTAAATTTCTTCCCAAGGTTGTATCAGAATTCCATTTAAACCAACCTCTGGTACTTCCCTCCTACTTCGCTAATTTCCAAAATGAAGGGGAACGATCTCTTCATTCCTTGGATGTTAAGAGAGCCTTGCGGTACTATTTAGATAGAACCAAGAGTTTTCGCAAGACTCAGCAACTGTTTGTTTCTTTTAGCAACACCCGGCTGGGTCAACCTGTCGCTATCAGATGCATCTCATCATGGTTAGTGACATGCCTTTGACATTGCTACTCCATGGCTCAAGTTAAATTGGAGGGTAGAGTGTATGCTCACTCTACTAGGGCGGTCGAGGCATCTTTAGCGGAGATTCGCAATGTTCCAATTGCGGATATCTGCAACGCCGCCACCTGGAGCTCAGTGCATACCTTCGTTAAGCATTATGCACTGGATGTTCATGCCAGGTGACATACCGCATTCGGCAGAACTATCCTCAATGGGCTTCTATTTTAGATGCATGAGCTCTGGCTCTCCTGCCGCCCTTTTGGGGGATTATCAGCTTGGTACTCTCCCACTAGTGTGAATGAGTGGTGGAGACTTATGTCCAGGAGATATGAAAATTACGTACCTACCGTAATTCTTGATCTTCTTGGACGAGTTTCCACCACTCATTCACACGCCCACCCTCCATCCCCCGAGCTCACCGCTGTGTTGGTCTTCACTCCCTCAAATCTTTAGGCCGTGAGGACTTTGCTGACCCTTCTTACACGGGTCGTATGGACTATCTTATGTCCGTTTTTCAAGGTTAGATTTACTCTTCACGTTAGTTGCGCTGCACCTCCTTGGTAAAAAAGGTACTGAGGTGGTTGGAGGGTCGTCGTCGAGATAGTCATTGCCGCTCGAGCCACTGCTCGCGGCACCGTCTCTCGCGCCGACCCTCCAGCAAAAAGTTTGCTCCCGATGGGTCCTAGTGCCTCCCGTGCTAATCCCACTAGTGTGAATGAGTGGTGGAGACTCGTCCAAGAAGATCAAGAATTACGGTAGGTACGTCATTTTAATTTGTGGTCTCTGGCTTATTCCCTGAACACCTCCCTCATGGCAGTTCACCTCCCAGGCAAGTACAATGTCCTGGCAGATGCTCTCAGCAGGATTTCCCAGGGCCATTACGAATGGTCACTGGATCCCCTAGTACTGGGGTTAGTATTTGCCAGGTGGGACACCCCTCAGATAGATCTTTTTGCAGCCCCAGACAATCACCAACTTCCGCTTTTTTGTTGCAGGCCCCAAGTGTTGGGCTCAGTCCCTCTGGATGCCTTCCTTCTCGATTGGGAAGGGAAGTTCCTCTATGCCTTTCCCCCCTTCCCTCTCTTGTTCAAGGTGCTAGTCAAAATCAGATCTCAGCCTTGCAAGATGATTTTTATTGCTCCAGATTGGACCAGACAGCCCTGGTATCCATTCCTTCTGCCCTTAGCAGTCCACCTTCCCCTGTGTCTCCCCAGGAATCACAATCTGTTAACCTGTGCCCAGGGGAGAGTTTGGTATTTGAATCTCAAATTCCTCAACCTCAAGGCCTGGCTCTTGAGGAGTTAGAGTTTGCTGACCTACACCTTTCTCAAGGTGTACTCAAAATCTTGAAAGCTTCTAGTAAGCTTCCACCAGGGCTACTTATAATTCTAAATGGAAAAGGTTTTCCATATGGTGCTCTGGGAAGCATTTCCCCAGAATCTGCTGATTTGCCAACAGTCTTAGACTATATGGTCCATCTAAATACTTTGGGGCTGAGGCCAGCTTCCCTGAAAGTGCATTTGGCAGCTGTCTCTGCTTTTATTTCAGCAGGAAAGCCCTCTTCTCTTTCTGCTCACCCTGTATTCTCCAAGTTTTTCAAGGGAATTCTTCACACCAACCATTCAGGGATCCTGCTCCTGCCTGGGATCTTAATGTTTGCATTGTTCAGCTAATGCAACCCCCCTTTGAGCCTTTGTCTTCAGCAGAGCTTAAGTACTTGACTTGGAAAACTGTGTTTCTAGTAGCCATCACTCTGCAGGCGTATAAGTGAATTACAAGCTTTGTCAGTGGAGCCTGATTTTATCTCCTTTCACAGAGATAAGGTAGTCCTCAGGACTAACAGGAAGTTCTTGCCTAAGGTGGTTTCAGATTTGCACCTTAATCAATCTATATCTCTTCCAGTGTACTTCACTGACCTTTCCTCCTCTGGCAAGAGGAGGCTGCACAGTTTAGATGTAAAGAGAGCCCTTAGTTACTACATAGAGCGTACCAAAGGTCATTGGTTTGACTCCCTCCAACTGTTCCTCACTTATGGTAAGGTTGGTGAAGGGAAACCTGCCACTAAAAGATCCATTGCCAGGTGGATTGTCTCTTGTATCCCATTTTGCTATCAAAAACTGGGTAAGGTTCCCCCTTCAGGCCTGAGGGCTCACTCTACCAGAGGTACAGCTGTGTCCCTAGCTGCTGCCAGGGGCATCCCTATCTTAGAGATATGTCAAGCAGCTACCTGGAAAACAGTGTACACTTTCACCAAGCATTACTCCCTTGACATCCAGGCTAGGAGTGATGCTCGGTTTGGCACAGCTGTGCTTCAGAGCTTATTTCCAAAGTAGGTTCTGTCCCTCCTCCATGGAGGTACTGCTGTGTAGTCTGCATATGTCATAATATAGCAAGACTTCATGTTGTCTGAAGAAAAATTACTCACCTTAGTAATGTTGTTTCTTCTAATGTAGTCTTGCTATATTATGACTTCCCCCCTGCCTGCCCCTCTCAGAACCTCTGTTCTTGGGAAGTGGGTGGGCAGTGCAGTGTTGGCACTTAATGATGCCCACCTTGTGTTTTTTCACCCCTCCTTTTGGGGGTGTTTGGGTGTTGTATTTTATTTTATTTTCTGGGTCCCCTGACTTGAGTCTTTGTTTTGGGACCAGAAAAATGTGTTAATATTTTAGTAGCCAGTTGGCTAGTGTAGGTTTACAGCTTCCACACAGAACCTTAGTGAGTTTTTGCTCATAAAGATCTGACAGTTTCATAGAAACATAGACTTTGACAGCAGATAAGGACCGTTAGGCCCATCTAGTCTGCCCATTTCCCTACCTACAGGATAGGCTGCAGATCCTAGTTAACCAACAGCCTATATCTTCCTGTCCCCCACAAGAATTGCCTTATGTCTGTCCCATGCATTCTTGAATTCTCCCACAGTTTTAGACCCCACAACTTCCTCAGGAAGGCTGTTCCATGCATCTACTACCTCTCTGTGAAATAATACTTCTCACATTGCCCCTGAACCACCCTCCTTCTATCTTTAAATTGTGTCCCCTTGTTCTTGCAAGTCTCTTTTTCTGAAAGATGCTACCCTCTTGGACTTTGTTGATTCCCTTGAGGTACTTGAAAGTTTCTATCATGTCCCCCTCTCCTTCTTTCCTCAAGGGTATACATATTAAGCTCCTTTAGTCTCTCCTCATACGCTTCTCTTGCAGACCCTGCACCATTTTAGTTGCCCTCCTCTGGACTGCCTCTATCCTGTCTATGTCCTTAGGAGATGGGGTCTCCAGAGCTGGACACAGTATTTCAGATGGGGTCTCACCAACTGTCTGTACAGAGGGATAACAACTTCCTGTTTTCTGCTGCTGATGCCTCTCCTATACATCCCAGTATACCCCCGGCCCTCCCTACTGCCTTCTCACATTGTTTGCTAACCTTAAGGTCATCTGATATGATTACCCCCAGATCCCTTTCCTGTTTTGTTGTTGTTACTACCTCCCACCCATTGTGTATTCTTCCCTGGGTTCTTGTTTCCCAGGTGCATTATTTTGCACTTTTTGCATTGAATCTAGCTGCCATACATCTGACCATTCCTCCAACCTTGCCAAGTCCCTTTTCATCCTTTCCATGCCTCCTTGTGTATCAACCCTGTTGCAGATCTTTGTGTCATCTGCAAAGGCATACTTTCCTTCCAGCCCTCTGCAATGTCACTGATGAAGACATTAAAAAGGACTGGACCTAATACTGAACCCTGCGGTACCCCACTGGTAACCGCCCTTTCTTCAGAATGGACTCCATTTACAATTACCTTCTGTGTTCTGTTGTCCAGCCAATGTTTTACCCAGGCTACCACCCTGGGACCCACTCCCAGGCTGGTTAATTTGACTAATAATCTTTTGTGTGGGACTGTGTCAGTCAGTTTGAAGATCAACAGACAGAGTTTTTTCAACCGAGCTCACGCTCAAGATTCCATGCCTGGCATGGAAGTTAACTCTTTCACCTCTGGAGCAGTTCTAAGGCTGGGAAAAACTGCATATGTCATAATATAGCAAGACTCCATTAGAAGAAACAACATAACTAAGGTGAGTAATTTTTTTCCTTTATTCCAAAAGATGCTCTCTACAGCAAGGGTGGACCTCCACAGTTTACACATCGTAGCACTAGAAACTTGTAGAACAACAAAATGACAGAAATCTGACAGAAACTCTATGTATTCCTACAGTATATTTCAAAGGACATTGCTCTTCTTCAACTGGCATTCCCATATGGCACAGGACTTTTAAACAGTCTCTCAGTGGCACTGGCCACAACATGAATATTTATTCTAGTGGCACTGGACACAGCGTGAACATTTATTCTAATGGCACTGGCCACAACTGAGCATACATTTACTGACAGAACGTAGTAGCCACAGACATGGCCAGCTATTTCTAGATATTTCATTACATTTTAACTAGCGTCCCTCTGTTGCCCTGACTGTAGAAATACAGAAAGTAGGAGATTTCTTCAGAAATATCACAGAAACTTCAGAAAATATCTGCCCATTTCATTGGCTGTGACTGTACTTCTAGTGGCATTAGCCACAACTGAGCACATATGGCTAATAACTAGCACATCCCACTTCAGGGGCAAAATCCTCTTCGGACATTGGCCACTATGTCTAAAGTAACCAGGCACCCTTACTGAACCTGTAGTCCTGAACTGGCTACTCCAGATGGGGGGCTTCCCGCCCCTTGCTCCCAAATCCGTACTCAGCCATTCTTTCAGAGTTACACCTTAAACATCTTGAACACACTTGGGTAAATCCTAAATTGAATCAACTTTCACTTTCAGCATTTAAAACACTACACTAGTAGTGTCAGAACTAAAGTCCTGAACAAGTAATAATTGAGCCATGAGAAAGGATGAGTATACTGTGGAATGAATTCATGGTTGGGGGTGTTGGGGGCCGAGCACCTCCAACAACACAACCAGGGATTCATTCCACTGTAGACCCATCCTTTCAAGTGACTTAATCCACTTGTAACATGGTATTATATGTAGGAATAATGCAATGTTACAATTTCTCTAGAAATGAACAGAGACACTGAATTGTACTTCAAAATATTTATTTCTGGAACCAAAATATGCTGCTCATTTAGTGAGAAAAAATTAGAACATATCGATCACATATAACGAAGGTAACCAACATCTCCCGCTAAAACTTTCCTGTATTTTTTAGCACTCATCCCTGTAATGCCACTATAAGTTGTAAACACATAAAAACTTACAGTGCTGCTGAAATAACCTTCCGTATTGCCCAATTCCGATTACTGTGATGGTGCACTGTGTGCTTCATTCTGGGACCGACACACGGCATAACATCTACCACTGCAGTATGGGTAGAATTGGTTGATTGTGAATATTTGCTGTTTAAACAATATCTTTATTTCACTATTAAACTTTTTAAAACTTCAACTGTTTACAACTTTTTACCTCAGACTCCACTCTTGCAGGTAACTTTTACGCAGCACAGATGTTTAACTTGCGATCACTGGTTACAGCATTTTGTGGGGTATTGACCAAACCAATCTGCACTCATTTGCATATGCTTACATTATTATGCTGCTTTTCGTTTCTGTGGTTTCATTTGATACTACATCAGCAACCATGGTCTACTATGGTATTAGACCATGGTTGCTGATGTACCACACATTTCATTTCAATAAATCAAAATGCTTTATTTTGCTTTTCTGTTTTATGCCATGTTACAATGTGAATTAATCATACATCTGGACCTCACACTTGTTAGCCAACTTTAAATGGAAAAGAGTCTCAAAACTTCAGAACAGGTGTACATTTCCCTGTTAGAGAAAAAACACAGCACAGGTACTTGCTTTCTGCAGTACAAAGTCAGATCTTATTAACTGTTACAATATTACAGGCATTTTCAAACATCCTGGATCAAAAAGGGAATTGCCCCAAGTATCCGTTCATTAGCAGTCCTTCAAACAACATGAAGTCTTGCTATATTATGACAATTGTAGTTTGTCCCATGACTAGAACTGCTCCAGAGGTGAAAGAGTTAACTCCCATTCTAAGAATGGAACCTGGAGCGCGAGCTCGGTTAGAGAAGCTCTGTCTGGGTTATTTCAAACCCAAACTGTCAGATTCTTTACTCTGCCTCACTGAACAGTCGCTCCAGAGATTTCTCCTACTGCTCGGTTCATTTCTCGGTTTAAACAGTGTTTTCTCGGTCCAAATCAACCAAGAATATTATTATTTTAACCGCAAAACCGATCGGTTCAAGCTCTGTCTGTGGTATCGTAAGTAATTACAGTTTATTTTCTGTGTGGAACTTGTAAATGTTATCAGTTCGGTTTTGAACTGATCAACTTGTTTTAAAACTTGAAATGTAAGGTTTTAGAGTGCGGTTCCCGGTTCTTATCAGTTCTAAAAAAAAACGGATTTCATTACGTTTTTTCCAAGACCCGTAACACGGTTAGGAACCGATAAGGGTGTCTTGCCTGGCATTGCTGTTTAAAAGGGCAAGTTTTTGGTTAGGCTGGCATTATGTCTGAGAAACCCAAAGAAAAACTGGGCCCACTGGGTTTCAACACTGTGATGTCTGTGGGAAGTCTTTGCTAAGGCTGACCCACACACCACATGTGTATATTGTCTGGGCTTGACTACCCTCATTTCAGACTGCCAGATTTGTAAAATTTCCATGCAGCCACCCTGGATAAGAGAGTTGGCAGGCTCAGGGAACGAGGCCAAAAAGTCCGCTGACCCGGATGGCCAGCCTGGTTCGGTGCCAACCGAACCGGAGGGAGTGCCCTCTGACCAGGGCAAGACTTCCTCGGGCAAACATAAAGCTGGCTCAGAGGGGCCAGTTCCAGTAAAGAAAACAAGAAAATCAGCAGGTGTGGAGCCCAAAATTCCTTCTCCAACTGCTGCAGAGATAGCAAGAGTTATTCAGATTGTCCAGTCACTTTCTCCAGTTCCGTCCGAACCGCCACTGTCTGATAAAAGGTTGGTTTGGTCGGTTCCACCAGTTCAGGAATATGATGTTGAAGAGTTTTATGAACCAGAGGAGGGGGAGGATGATTATGAACAGTATGAATGTGACTTGGAGGGTCTGGGTGTTCCCATTGAACTGGACATCTCCCCAGAAAGACCTTTTGAATCTCCCCCTTCACTTTCTGAGTCCCCCTCTCACTTTATGTTTTACAAAAAAGTTGCTGAAACCCTCCAGCTCCCATTGGAGGAAGCTGTGGATGAGCAAGAGGAACCTGATTTTGTAGAAATGATGGAATTACAGAGTCTAGAAGATTGTCTATTCCCTTGCATAAATCATTTAGGAAAACAAGCAATAAAAATTAAAAAAACTCCTAATTCTGTGCCTCCTGTGGACAAAAAGATGGACAGGAGGTACACTCTGTCAGGTCCTGATACAGAATTCCTTTCACAGCAATGCAGTCACGTTGGTGTGGTTCAGGCTGCAGCCTGCGATAAAGCTAATATTCCCTTGGCTTCATATCCTCCTTACAAGGATTCCAGGAAGATTGGTGCCATGGCTAAAACACAATACATGGCAGCGTCCTTGGGACTCAGGCAAGCAAATTACATGGCTTATGTAGCAAGGTATCAAAAATCTAGATGGGACACTGTCATGGCTTTGGCTGAACAGGCCTCTGGCCAGCTTGCTAATGAGCTGGAACAGGTGGCTGCTGATGGCATTGAGGGATCTAAGGTGCAGTTTCATGCTGCTGTGGATTTTAATGATGTATCCTCTAGAGTCATGGCTACGTCTGTAGCTTTTTGTAGGTTGGCCTGGCTCAGGTGTACTAGCTTATCACAGGATACCCAGACTAAGGCTATGGATTTTCCTGTGGTTGGAAATTCTCTGTTTGGGAGCAGACAGAGAATTATATGAAGAAATGGATGAATATAGGACTACCTATAAGAGTGCTCAGGCTAAGGAGCTGCAAGTCACTCCTCAGAGGCAGGCCCCCAGGGTAGAGGTAGGCCTTTTCACAGACCTTTTTAACAAACCCAGGCCTCCTCTGCTTATGCTCAGAGGGGGTTCTTCAGAGGGAGAGGCAGACGGGGTGTGGGCAGGCCTGCTCCCACCCCTCAGCCTAAAGCATCTGCCAAACAGACACCCTGATGGGGTGCCCAGGGCCGATTCTCCTTTACCTGTAGGGGGCAGGTTGGCTTACTTCTTTCAGAACTAGGTGTCTCTAACTTCATACAAGTGAGTCCTGGAAGTAGCAAGTCAGGGTTGGTTCTCAGCTTCAAAAAGTTCCCAAAGATGAGAATCAGATCTTTCCCACCTGCAAACTCTTTAGAGACCTTTACTTTAGAAACAGAAGTCTCAACCCTCCTGGCTCTCAGAGCTGTAGAAAGGGTTTCTTCCCTACACCAGGGCAAGGGTCTGTACTCCAGATATTTCCTTACCCCAAAAAAGACAGGAGAATGGCTGCCCATTTTAGACCTGAGATATCTGAACAAACACCTTTTGAAACCAAAATTCAGAATGGTAACTCTGGCTATGATTTTACCCTCTCTAAGGCCAGGGGACTGGCTAGCCTTCTTGGACCTCAAGGATGCCTATTTTCATGTCCTCCCTGGATGTCCAGGCCAGGAGAGATGCTTGGTTTGGCACAGCTGTTCTTCAGAGCTTATTTCCTAAGTAGGTTCTGTCCCTCCTCCATGGAGGTACTGCTGTGTAGTCTGCAATTGTCATAATATAGCAAGACTTCATGTTGTTTGAAGAAAAAATTACTCACCTTAGTATTGTTGTTTCTTCTAATGGAGTCTTGCTATATTATGACCTCCCCCCTCAGCCTGCCCCTCTCAGAACTTCTACTTGGGTATGGGGTGGGCAGCCTTGTGTGAGTGCTAGTTATGCCCATTATATGTTTTCCACCCCTTCTTGGGATTTTGGGGTGTGGTGTTTTTATTTTATCTTATATTATTGCTTATATTATATTATTACTTCTGGTCCCCTGACTTGAGTCTTTGTGTTGGGACCAGGAATATGTGTTAATAGTCAGGTAGCCAGTTGGCTAGTGTAGGTTACAGCTTCCACACAGACCTTAATGAGTTTTGCTCGTAAAGATCTGACAGTTTGGGTTTGAAATAACCCAGACAGAGCTTCTCTAACCGAGCTCGCGCTCCATGTTCCCTACTTAGAATGAGAGTTATCTCTTTCACCTCCGGAGCAGTTCTAGTGGTGGGACAAACTGCAATTGCCATAATATAGCAAGACTCCATTAGAAGAAACAACATTACTAAGGTGAGCAATTTTTTCTTTCTACCCCTCCAAGGATGAAAATCAGGAGATCCTGCTGTAGACAACAGTTTCCACCACTTCTCTTGGCAGACTGGAGAATACCTGGATTAGGGTGAGACAGTAGACTCTCCACTCAGAGCCCACAGCTGGGCATGTCTTACACTTCAAACTGCAGCTCCAACTACTCTACACAGATTGACTTAAGATTCTAACACTCACCAATCCGAGATGCTGCGGCTTATGCTGCTGTGAGAGTTCTAAATGAGCTCATCTTGACTGAGGCCAAGTAAACAAGACTGACTATGTGAAAACCCCATTTAACTAGTTATTCACCAGCTGCCTTTCCCTACCTAGCACTGACATTGAGGGGATTCTAATAACCCCAGGGGACTGGGTGGATACATGTAAAAAATTCTGCAGCCATCAAATCACAATTTTATTTTTATTATTTTATTCCATTGGTAACCAGGAAAGGCCCACTAGGCACACATGCCTATTGTCAGGGGCAACCTGGGGGCATACTGGAGTGGTTAGGTGACTTGCTCAATCAAACAGTATGCAAGTGGAGGTTGAGGAAACCCAAGCCTGCTGGATATACTAAGCTCATTCACAGCTCATTACTCCAACCCTTAGGCTATACTGCCAGCTCAGTTAAAACTCCGAGAGTCTTGCCCCCAGATAATGCAGGCTTTCAGATTCCCTTGACACAGCACAGTCTTCATTTTCACCAAGGGAGGTTGAAAACCAAGAACAAACAAAAGACTACCCTTACATAAGAGTGAATGGGAAAAGATTAAAAGAAATACCCTCTATAGGAAAGTGAAGCAGAAATACGTGAAACACCATGTGGAAAACAAGGTGTCTGAAAACCAAGGCATGGTAAAGGCCATGCTCTTACTGTGCCCCTAGGTTTTATGTCATTGATAGACACATGAATGGGAGAAAACAATGCTTTTTAAAACAGAGCCTCTGACATCCACTCTTCCTTTCAAGAGTCATCTGGTTCCATTAAGATGGGAGGTGTAACCATTTTGTTTAAATAATTTGACTTGGAATTACATATGAACAAGAGAAATTGCCAGCAGATACAGGCCATTCGATCTATGTAGTCTGCTCAAGTGTGCAGCACTTCTGTCCATTAGACTGCCACTGCCCCCCTCCTTCATATGCCCTTCCCCATCTCATGCTCCCTCCAGGTTTGTACCCTCCCCTTGAATCTGTCCCACCCGAAATGAAGCCCCCAACACTCTAGCAATATGACTTCTGGCACAGCATTCCACTGTGCCACCACCCTTTATGTGAAACAGTGCCTCTTCCATTCCCTCTTGAACCTGCTCCCTTTCAACTTCATAGAGTGTTCCCTGGTTTCCCTTCCACCCTTCAGACTGAACATACTCCTGGTGTCTACTTTGTTCAAACCCCTGAGGTACTTGAAAGTCTCAATCATATCCTGTCTCCTTCTTTCCTCCAGGGTATATATGTTGAGATCTCTCAGTTGCTCCTCATATGGTCTATCCTGCAACCCCAGGATCATTGTTTTTGCCCTACGCTGTACCTCCTCCAGTGGTTTGATGTCCCTTTTCAAATAGGACTGCCAGAATTGCATGCATTACTCTAGGTGCAGTCTCACCAGGGACCTGTACAGGGGCAAGATGACTGCCCCATTCCTGGAAGTAATCCCCCTTGCTACGCAACTTAGCATCCTGTTTGCTTTCACTGCTGCCTTCCTGTACTGAGCAGAGTGCTTCATCTTCCCAATTACCAGTGCTCCCAGATCTGTCTCCTCCTTGGATTTTGTTAACGGGACACCCTCCAGCCAGTAATTGTGTCCTGGGTTCTTGCCTCCTAAATGGATCACTTTGCACTTCTTGGCATTGAAACTAAGCTGCCAAGTGTAAGACCATTCCTCCAGTTTTACCAAATCCTACTGAAGTACTTTTGCTCCCTTCCCCATCTACCTCATCACAAATCTTTGTGCCATCTGCGAAGAGACTGATTTTACTTTTAATCACTACTGCAATGTCGGCTATGAAAATGTAAAATAGAACTGGTCCCAGCACCGAGCCCTGTGGTACACCACTTGTTACTGTCCTGGGTTCCGCTCCCCCCCACTACTACCTTCTGCTGCCTACTCTACAGCCAATTCTCAACCCATCTGACCAGTTTCTTCTCTGCTCCCAGCCTCTTCAACTTGTTCTGTCCATTTGATTGTTCTATAAAGCAATAGGCTGTTATTCTAACAATTCAAATTTAAACATAAAAGAGGACCCCACCCTCCCAAAAAACTAGAATATAACATGGCAGCTGGCTTGAAGACTGACACCCACTTGTTCTACATACTATTTGCCAGCAGATTAGGCCTTACGGTCTATAGAGTCTGCTCGAACCTTAGATTCTTAGTTGGGTGCCGAGGCCCTCCCATCCCTTGTGCTCCAGAAACCCCTATCATCCATCCCCACCTCCCTGGGACAGGCCATCATCTGATACATCCACTTTCTGTGTCTGTCCCACCCTCTCTTGAAGCCCTCCACTGTGGATCTTTGAACCAGCTCACCAGGCAGTGCATTCCAAGAGTCCACCACCCTCTCAGTGAAAAACCTCCTAATCTTTTCCCCCTCACCCTTCCACCTTCCAACTTCAAACCATGCCCTCTGGTGATACCTCCCTGCTTTAGTCTAAAGATCCCCTCCATGTTTAACCTGTTTATTCCCTTGAGGTACTTGAAGACCTCAATCATGTCCCCCCTGGCTCTCTTCTCCTCCTCCAATGAAAACAGGCAGAGCTCCTCAGGTCTGTCCTCATACGTCAAATCCCCTAGCCCTCGTATCATCTTAGTTGCCCTCCTCTGTACCTTCTCCAGGAGCTGTATGTCCCTCTTCAAGTGTGGTTTCCAGTACTGTACACAGTACTCAAGGTGTGGTCTTACCAGTCCATTGTACAGCGGCAGAATCACTTCCTTGCTCCTAGAGGTGATCCCCCTTACAATGCATCCCAACATCCTGTTTGCCTTGCTAGCCGCTCTCCTGCACTGCTCAGAGTTATTGATAAATGCATCCACCATGACCCCTAGGTCTTTTTCCCCTATTGAGGCCTCCAGCGCCTCCCCTCCCAGGGTGTACCTGTGTTTAGGCTTTCCCTGACCAAGATGCAACACCTTGCACTTGGTGATATTGAAATTAATTTCCATGTGTGAGCCCAGCTTCCAGGGTGTCCAGGTCCCCTTGCAGGGCCAACCTCCCCTCGTCTCCCTCAACTACTGCTCCCATCTTGGAGTCATCCGTGAAGAGACTCATTTCACACCTTATACCCTCCCTGATGTCTGATATGTATGCATTAAACAGGATCGGACCCAGGACCGAGCCCTGCGGTACCCCACTACCAACCTCTCTAGGGTTTGAGAGCTCCCCACAGACCACTACTCTCTGGGTGAATCCAGCTAGCCAGTTTTCAATCCATCTGACCATCAAAGGGCCTACTCCTAACCCCATCAGTTTTTCCACCAGACTATTGTAGGGACAGAGTCAAACACCTTGCTGAAGTCCAAGAATAATACATCCACAGGCTTTCCCCTGTCCAGTTCTGATGTTACCCATTCGTAGAACTCCACAAGGTTGGTTTGACATGATCTACCTGACACAAACCCATGTTGCCGACTATCCAGACCTCCCACCTCCTCCAAGTACACCCCCAATTGTTCCTTTAATATACTCTCCATTAATTTTCCCACCACTGAGGTCAAACTGATGGGTCTATAGTTACCTGGTACTTCCCTCGACCCCCCTTTATGGATTGGCACCACATGTGCCTCTCGCCAATCCCTAGGTACCCTCTCTGTCTCGAGTGACCTGTTGAAGAGCTCCGCCAGGGGTGCAGCCTGTATGTCCGCCAATTCCCATAGTACTCTCGAATGAATGCCATCCAGCCCAGGTGAGTTGTCTTTCTTTAGGGCCTTGAGGGCTAACCACACCCTTTTGGCGGAGATAGCATCATCCGTCCCCTCCACCTTACTGGCCTTTTTATCCTTATCCTGATGTGACACCCCTGGGGTACTTCTCCCTCCCTCTTGCTCCATTTCTGTTGTGCCCCTGATCCTACTTACTGCCACTTCTATCCCCTTCGTGCCTTGCTTTGTAGATGTCCCATCCCCCTCCTTAGTGAACACAGAGGCAAAGTACTCGTTAAATACCTCTGCCTGGTCCCTTGCCTCTTCCACCCACCCTCCTTCTGATCTCAATCTGCTGAGATGGCCCTTAGTTTTTCTCCACTCCCCAATGTACCAGAAGAACCCCTTTTCCCCTCCATGTATCCCCCTGTGCCAGCCGCTGCTCTTTACTGGACTTTGCTCCCCTCACCATCCGGGTGACTTTTCTAGATGCAAGCTGGTACATTTCCTTATCCCTATCCCTCTTGTTGTTTTATATTTTTGTAAGCCGCCTTCTTTCTCTGACTGCTCCTACATATACCTCACTGGATCACTAGCATGGTTTATGTGACTTTGCTCCCTTATGTTTCAACTTAGCGCAGATCCTGACTGCCTCATGAAGTCCCCGTTTTATGACTTCCCATCTCCTTTCCACACTTGTCATTGATGCAATCCCCTTCAAATGATCATTGAGAATATTTCCCATGCCCACAAAGTCTGCCTCCCTGAAGTCCACTGCCAGTGTCCTAGATCTCACCCCCCTCCTTCCATGCTTATTTGAAACCAGACAGTATTGTGGTCGCTCCCAGTCAGGAGTCCTGTACACCATGTCCCTTACTAGATCCCCATCTGCCAGAACCACATCCAGTACATGCCCTCCCTTGTGGGCTCCATCACATGCTGTGTTAAGAACACATCCTGGAAGCCATCCAGCAGCCTCCTGCTCCTTGGCCACTTTAGAGGACATGGTTCCCCAGTTTGTACCTGGATATTAAGGTCCCCATCAGCACCACTCCTTCCCTTTGGTCCACACTGGGCAATGATGTTGTCCAGCAAACCATCCTCTAGAACATCACCCATCCCGGGGGGCCTATATACTACACCCAGCTTGACCTTATTTCCTGCTGGGGATCGTAAGGTGACCCATAAGGCCTCCACGTTTCCCTCTGCCTCTTCTACCCTAGCAATTTCTATGTCATCTCTAATGAACATAGCCACTCCACCCCCTCTGCCCTCCTTTCTATCCTTCCTAAGCATAGTGTACCGCTGTACATTTAGGTCTGAGTCATGGTTTTTGTTGACCCACGTCTCCGTGACCACTACCACATCCACCACCCCCTCGAACAGCATGGCCTGGAACTCTGGCAACTTGTTTCCCAAGCTCCTGGCATTTACTAACACCAACCCCCACCCCTTATCCCTGATCCTCTTTGTCAAACCCCACCCAGATTCCTTATACTTCCATCCTCCCTCTGCTCCTCCTGAAACCTCCACCCTCAGTCTGTTTCCCCTCCCCCCCCTTGGGCTTGAAGGCTACTGCCTTCATCTGGAGGAGAGGGCTTCTGGTCAGACCCTCCCTTATCCATTCCCCCCTCACAAGTTTAAATCCCACCTTTCTTGAATGTAGTCAGCCATCCCCTGTTTAAGGACTTCCTTCCCTAATGTGGCAAGATGAAGCCTGTCCTTGGCATATAGCCCCTCATCCTCCCAAACTCCATTCCAGTTCCCTAACACCCCAACCCACTCTCTTCACCCCACTTCCTGAGCCAGTCATTAACCTCTGTGAGCTTCATTTTTTTCTCCACTGAGACCTTTGGTACTGGCAATATCTCCAAAAAGGAAATGTTGCATCCATTATCCCGACAGACTCTGGCAAGTTCTTGGAACCTTGCTTGGATTTCCAAAATGCTATTTCCCTCTAGATCGTTAGTCCCCAAATGCACCAGGAAATCTGGTTTCCCGCCACATTCCCTAACCATTTCATTACATCATCGAGCTTTGCACTTCTGCTGCTCAGTGCACTGATTCTACACAATTAATTGGCCTGCGTGCATTCTGAGGAACATAATGGACATCGCAGAGCCTGTGTTATTTTTAGTTGTTTATTTATGAAAATTTTGGAATGAACACCTATGAGCAAGAGCTCATTTACATAGGTTCTACGTCAGGGGACAACTCTGCCCTTTTGAGCTCTCTCCTCTCAAACAAACTGCATTCTGCAGTTTGGTAAGCAGAACAAAGAGAAGCTGCCCGACGCTCACCCTCCAAGCAAGGTACGGGTTGGAACCCTGAATTTTTGCATCTACCCCTGGAAGAATATCACTTGCCCCTTTTTGCCAGTGTTTCTCACACTTTGTGCAGAAATTCAGAAGTCTTCTAGGAACTGCTGCCAAGAAATTAATGCTAGGACTGACCTCTGCTTGACATGTTCTTGATTTATCACTTTAAGTAATTGTTTAGTCTGATGTAGAGATTTTCTAAGAGTTAATCTAAGTTTTGAGAGAGGTCTTAAGGTACTGTGATTTTGCTATCTGCTCTGAGCACTGTGCCCCTTCTCTTAGAGCTGTAAGTCTATGGGCTGCACCTTTGACCTCGGTGTCCCACTGAGGCTGCTGCAGTGCCCCCACCAAAAGAAAACTTGCTTCAGAACCTCCCTGCCTGACTTTTCCATTAGCAGATTATATCATTTAGCCACTAGAGGGCCCAGTTATAAGCACACTTACCCAATCCAACACAATATAGTTCCTGTCTCATTTCACTTATTGTGTGGTCAGTCTATCACTATTCATCTGTCTTTGGCCCTCCCTCTTCTACCGATTGATATTGATTTTTCCCAATTGCTGCTTATACTCTTCGCCCACTAGAGGGGTTTTCCCCCAACCGTCCAACGCTGCTCTACATCTCTTTACTCTCTACTACTCCTGGACACTCTTCCTTTACTACTCAGCTGCTCTGGGGACCTACACTCCATTACTAAGCCCGCTCTCCTTCACCCTCTTGGTACAGACCTCACACCATCTGGGCACCTTTCCTCCACACTAGGGACCCCATCCCCAGACTACCCCACAGTGACTCATCCCTCCCCCACCCTCGACACACCTGTGACCCCCCCAACACCCTCACCCTGCCAACACCCCATGCCCTCTGCCCTCCAAGACCTGACCTGGAACCAGCTCTCCCCCTGTCATTACCACCCTTCACACTTTATCTATCCAATGCACCCTGATTCTAAAGTCCTCAGCTGGGTGTCGACCCAAGGGTCTCCATTGCCACCGGCCACTAACCAGAATAATTACACTGCTATTATTATTATCTGGTAATGCACACTCAAACCCAGGACCTATGGCTTCCAGCCCTTCTAAACCCTGTACTGCAACTGGCCTCCGCTTTGCATCTTTAAACATTTGCAGTCTCCTAAAGAAATCTGCTGTCCTCCAGTGCTGGGTTGTTCAACACCGACCTGACATAATTGCACTGGTAGAGACTAGGCTCTCCAAATCCACCCCTGACTCCGCTATCACTCTCCCTGGATATACCATCTACAGGGAAGTTCAAGTAGGCAAAAGTGGTGGTGGTTGTGCACTACTCGTACGGGACTCCCTTATAGATCAGGCACTCCCAGCTCCCAAATTTGATTATGGAGCCCAAGCCCTCACCTTAAAAATCACACCAGACCCCGCCTGAGGCCCTATCTTCCTCATGGTCTCCTACATACCCCTGAGGAATCAAAACAAGCGGTCCAGTCCCTCATTGACTACCTCACATCTCTCCCTCATAAAGTGGAGCAAGTCATCCTAGGTGATCTCAATGTTAACTGGGTTGCCTCCACTGCCTCCCATATAAGGGACTCCTTCAAACACCATGAAGTCTTGCTATATTATAACAAAAGCAGTCAGCCACTGCAACTGAACTGCCCCGGAGAGGAAGGAGTTAACTCCAGAGGATCTGGAGTTCTACAGTGCGAGGGCGCTGTACCAAAGCTCTATCTGGCAAGTTTCAAATGAAACTGTCAGATTCTTTACTCCGCTTCACTGAACAGTCGCTCCGGAGATCAGCTCCTTCAGCTCGGTTCATTCTCGTTCAAGCGAGTATTTTCGGTTCATTTGAACCGCAGAGTTATTACTCGCATTTCGCTAAAAGTTTATCTGGTAAACCGTAGTACTTAATTTAAAGTCTGTGTGGAGTTAATTATCGGTTCGGTTTTGAACCGATCGGTTTGCTTATTTCAACATTTTAAAGTGTTGGTTGGGTTTTTTAGAGTGCGGTTCCCGGTTCTTATCGGTTCTAAAAACTGAATTTTAATAGGTTTCTTCAAATACCCGTGACACGGTTAGGAACCGATAAGGGTGTCTTGCCTGGCACTGCCATCAAAAGGGCAAGTTTTGGATAGGCTGGCATTATGTCTGAGAAACCCAAAAGAAAAACCGGGCCCACTGGGTTTCAACACTGTGATGTTTGTGGGGAAGCCTTTGCCAAGGCTGACCCACACACCACTTGTGTCTATTGTCTGGGGGCTGACCACCTCCTGTCAGACTGCCAGGTGTGTAAAAATTTCCCTGCAGCCACCCTGGAGAAGAGATTGGGCCGGCTCAGGGAACGAGAGGCCAAAAAGTCCGCTGACCCAGATGGCCAGCCCGGTCCAGAACCCACTGGACCAGAGGGAGTGCCCTCTCACCAGGGCGAGACTTCTTCGGGCAAAAGGAAGGCTGGTTCAGAGGACCCAGTCCCAGTTAAAAAGACAAATAAATCAGTAGGTTTGGAGTCCAAAATTGTGTCTCCAACTGCTGCAGAGATAGCTAAAGCCATTCAGATTGTCCAGTCACTGTCTCAGGGACCTGTCAAACCACCAACAGTTGGTAAAAGGTTGGTTCATTCAGTTCCAGTGGTTCAGAGTATGATGTTGAGGATTTTTATGAACCACAGGAGGGGGAGGAGGAATTTGATCAATATATGTGTGGCTGGGAGGGTCTGGACGTGCCCATTGAACCGGACATTTCTCCAGACAGACCTTTAGAATCTCCTCCTATTCTGTCTAAGTCCCCTTCTCATTTTATGTTTTACAAAAAGGTTGCAGAGAAACCCTCCAGCTTCCTTTAGAGGAGGCTGTGGATGAGCAAGAGGAGCCTGATTATGGATGGAAGATGGAAGATCTGGAGGCTGTCATGGTACAGTCAGACCTGGACATTGTGGCCATCACTGAAACCTGGTGTAATGATAACCATGACTGGGAGATGGCCATACCTGGCTACAACATATTCAGAAGAGACAGAGCAGGCAGGAAGGGAGGAGGAGTGGCACTGTATGTGAAAAATGACATAAGGGCCACACAGATCCAGGAGGAACAAAATGGGGAGAGATACTGTGGGTTAAGCTGGAAAGGAAAATGGGCCAGCCATCCAGCACAGGTGTGGTCTATAGACCACCAGCCCAGGAGGAAGAAACAGATAGGGAGTTGATGCTAGCCATCCAAAGGATGGCAGACAAAGTGAGTAGTACTGGTTGGAGACTTCAATATACCAGGCGTGGACTGGAGCATCCAGCAGCGGCATCAACTAGGAAGGATTTATCCTGGACTCCTTCAGGGTGCCTTCCTCAAGCAACTGGTCATGGAACCAACTCGGCAGAAGGCAATACTGACCTTGTGCTCACGAACAGGGACAGTGTGATGGGGTAACAGTGGGGAGCACCTGGGTAACAGTGACCACCAGTCATTGTGGTTTGAAATCACAGAAAGAGCAGAACCAAACCACACAAAACACGTATCCTGGATTTTAGGGGCAGACTTTAGAAAATGGGAGATGCTTGAAAGAGCATTAAGGGAATGGGACAGGAATCAGGGATTGAGGAACAGTGGGCAGTATTTAAAATGGGGATTATAAGAACAACAGAATTATGCATTAAGCAGATTAGCAAGAGGAAAAGAAAGAGGAGACCATTATGGTTTTCCAAAGAGGTAGCAAAAGAAAGTGAAAGCCAAAAAGATTGCATTCAGGCAATACAAAAGACACAGGCAGAAGGGATAGGGAGAAGTACCAGGAGAAACAAAGGGAGGCAGGAAGTCAGTAAGGAAGCCAAAGCTCAGACAGAAGAACACATTGCAAAATCAGTGGTTAAAGGGACAAAACCTTTACAGGTACATTAGTGAAAAAGAAGGACAAAGGGAGGATAGTGAGACTGAAGAGGAGGATGGGAGCTGCGTGGAGGATGACAACAGTAAAGCTGACATATTGAACAGGTATTTCTGCTCAGTCTTTACTAAGGAAGAGGGGGTAATGGTTCTGAAGGGAGTACAAGGGGTGAGAATGGTGCAGAAATGGACACAAGTCCCTTTACACAGAAAGGGTCCTGAAGGAACTGAAGTAATAAGAGCTGATAAAGCAATGGCCAGATAAGGATGCTCAGGGTCCTTAAAGAACTAAGAGAGGTGGTGGCTGAACTTGGCTGTCCTGTTCAGCCAATCACTGGAAACAGGGAGGTACCCAAAGACTGGAGGACAGCAGATGTAGTCCCTTATACAAAAGTGGGAACAAAGAGGAAGCAGGGAACTACAGACCAGTCAGCCTCACCTCGGTAGTGGGAAAGATCATGGAAGCACTACTGAAGGAGAGATTGGTGAACATCTGGTTGTCAATGGACTACAGGACCCAAGGCAGCATGGTTTCACCAGGGGAGGTCTGTCAGACCAACCTCATTGAATTTTGACTGGGTGACTAGGGAGGTGGATCAGGGGAGGGCAGTGGACATGGCCTATCTGGACTTCAGCAAGGCCTTTGACACTGTGCCACATAGAGACCATTACACAAACTGGGGAATATGGGTGGGCAGGACAGTAGTGTGGTGGGTAGGTAACTGGCTGGGTGGCAGGACACAGAGGGTGGTGGTAAATGGCTGTCACTCCACAGAGGGAAGAGTGACCAGTGGGGTACCACAGGGATCAGTGCTGGGACCGGTCCTATTCAACATCTTCATCAGTGTCATTGCACAGGATCTAGAAGGCAGAATTTCACTGTTCGCTGATGACACAAAGCTCTGTAACAGAGTAGACACACCAGAGGGTGTAGACAGAATGAGAAGGGACCTGCAGAAACTTGAAGAATGGTCAAGGGTTTGGCAGTTGAAATTCAATGCAAAGAAGTGCAAGATAATGCATATGGGCACAAAACCTGGCACAATATATCAGTTGGGGGTGAGGATATAGCATGCACCAAGCAGGAAAGGGATCTTGGGGTTGTCATCTCTGATGACCTCAAGGTAGGAAACAGTGTGACAAGGCATCAGGTAAAGCAAATAGGATGCTGGGATGTATAGGCAGGGCATCACCAGCAGGAAAGGAGGTCATAATTCCGCTATACAAGACACTAGTGAGGCCCCACCTGGAGTACAGTGTACAGTTCTGGAGACCATACCTACGTAAGGACATAGACAGGGTAGAGAAGGTTCAGAGGAGGGCAACAAAGATGGTGCATGGGTTGCATCACAAGTCCTATGAAGACAGGTTGAAGGAACTGAACATGTACTCCTGGAGGAGAGGAGGGAGAGAGGGATATGATAGAGACATACAAGTATCTTACAGGGAGGAACAGGTGCAGGAAAACACTATTTTAAGCGAAAAAGATGTTTCAGAACTAGAGGGCATGGGATGAAGTTGGAGGGAGGATGATTCAGAGGAAACATGAGAAAGAATTTCTTCACAGAACAGGTGGTGGACAAGTGGAACACCCTGCCAGAGGAAGTGGTGGGGCTGAAACAATCACGGATTTAGAATTCATGGGATAGACATAAAGGAATTCTAGAGGTCAGGGGTAAGGGGAAATAGACTTCTAGGAAAACAAACTGAACTTACAAGCTCAAATGGGCAGACTAGGTGGGCCATAGGCCCTTATCTGCTGACACTGTCTATGTATCTATGTATCTATGTATTATGTAGAAATGATGGATATACCAGAGTCTAGGAGGTTGTCTATTCCTTTGCATAAGTCATTTAGGAAGCAAACAACAAAGATTTAAAAAAATTCCTCATTCTGTCCCTCCTGTAGATAAAAAAATGGACAGAAGGTATACTTTGTCAGGCTCTGATACAGACTTCCTCACTGAACAGTGTAGTCATGTAGGTGTGGTACAAGCTGCAGCCTGTGACAAGGCTAATATTCCCTGGCCTCACATCCTCCTGATAAAGATTCCAGGAAGATTGATGCATGGCAAAAAAACAGTATATAGCAGCTTCTTTGGGACTCAGGCAGGCAAATTATATGGCTCATGTAGCTAGATATCAGAAATCTAGGTGGGACACAATATTGCAGTTAGCCAAGCAGGCCCATGGCCAGCTGGCTAGTGAATTGGAACAGGTGGCTGCTGATGGCATTGAAGCCTCTAAAGTTCAGTTTCATACTGCTGTTGATGTTAATGATGTCTCCTCTAGGGTCATGGCCACTTCTGTAGCTTTCAGAGGTTGGCATGGCTCAGATGCACTAATCTGTCCCAAGATACTCAGTCAAAGGCTTGGATTTTCCTGTAGTGGAAATTCTCTGTTTGGGGAACAAACAGAAAACTATATGAAAAGATGGATGAATACAGAACTACCTACAAAAGTGCCAGGCTAAGGAGGCATGCCACGCCACAAGGCATGCTCCAGAGGCAGGGGCAGGCCTTTTCACAGGCCTTTTTACCAATTTCAAGCCTCCTCTGATGTTGCACAGAGGGGTTTCTTCAGAGGCAGGGGTAGACAAGGCACAAGTAAACCATCCCCCTCACCTCAGCCTAGGGCTGCTGCAAAGCAGGCACCCTGATGGGATGCCCTGGGCCGATTCTCCTATACCAGTGGGAGGCAGGTTGGCTTATTTCAGCCAGAACTGGCTGTCCTTAACTTTGGACAGATGGGTTCTGGAGGTAATAAGCCAGGGTCTGGTTCTCAGCTTCAAACACTTTCCAAAGATGAGCCAGACATTTTCCACTTGCAAATCCTTCAGAAGCCCTTGCTTTGGAAGCAGAGGTTTCTTCTCTTCTGGACTGCAAAGCAGTGGAAAGGGTTCCTCCTTGCCATCAGGGCAAGGGCTTTATTCAAGATACTTTCTTACCCTAAAAGACAGGAGAATGGCGGCCATTCTAGATTTAAGTACCTGAACAAGCATCTTTTGAAACCAAAGTTCAGAATGTTGACTCTGGCAATGATATTGCCTTCTCTAAAGCCAGGGACTGGCTAGCTTCCTGGACCTCAAGGATGCCTATTTTCATGTCCTGATCAGGCCTTCTCACCGAAAGTACCTCAGGTTCGAACTGCCCTCAGGCCATTACCAGTTCAGGGCAATGCCTTTCAGCCTTACCTCTGCGCCAAGGGTATTCACAAAATGTCTTGCTGTGGTAGTGGCTCACTTAAGAAGGCAGGGTTGCTGTGTTCCCTACCTGGATGACTGGCTCATTGTGGTCAGTCTCCAGATCAGGTAAATCCCACTTGCAAGTCACCCAGCAGCTTCTCACTTCCTGGGATTCCTGCTAAATTTACCAAAGTCAGTTCTGGAACCAGTTCAGGTCCTAACTTTCATAGGTGCAGAATTGAACACAAAGTTAGCCAGGGCATTTCTTCCCTCGGAAAGGGTAGACAGACTCATGGCCCTGGCATCCTCCTTTACCCTGCGAGTCTCTCGACCAGCAAGGCATTTTCTACAACTCCTGGGGCACATGGCTGCTTCCACAGCTGTAGTGCACGGAGCAAGATTCCAGATGAGGGACATTCAGTTCCATTTGAGGGCCTATTGGTCTCAAAGGAAGGACCCCCTTACCAAATTGGTCCCAGTGACTCAAACTCTGATCCTGGCCCTCCACTGGTGGCAGGACCAAAGCAATCTAAGACAAGGGGTTCCCTTCATTCCCATTTCCCACTCCCTCACCCTCACCACGGATGCCTCCCTGTTAGGGTGGGGAGCTCACTTGGGCGACCTGTCTACTCAGGGAGTGTGGTCTCCTAAGGAATCTCTGCTCCACATCAATCTTTTGGAACTCAGAGCTGTGTTTTTAGCTCTTCGGGTGTTTTCAGTTTCTGTCCAGAACAAAGTGGTTCAAGTCATGACAGACAACACCACCACAATGTGGTACATCAACAAGCAAGGGGGCACTCGGTCTTCAGCCTTGTGCACCGAAGCAATGAAGTTGTAGTCTCTGGCTTACTCCCTGAACACCTCCCTGATAGCAGTTCATCTCCCAGGGAAGGACAATGTCCTGGCGGATGCCCTCAGCAGAATTTCTCAGGGCCATCACAAATGGGCTCTGAATCCACAGGTGCTGGGGTCTGTCTTTGCCAGATGGGGCACCCCTCAGATAGATCTTTTCGCAGCCCCAGACAACCACCAACTTCCTCTATTTTGTTGCAGGCCTCCAGTGCTGGGCACAGTCCCTCTGGACGCCTTTCTGTTGGACTGGAAGGGGAAATTCCTGTATGCCTTTCCCCCCTTTCCTCTTCTTTTCAGGGTGCTAGTGAAAATCAGATCTCAACCCTGCAAAGTGATTCTGATTGCCCCAGATTGGGCCAGACAGCCCTGGTACCTTCTGCTTCTGTCCTTGACAGTCCACCCTTCCCTGAGCCTGCCCAGAGTCCACGACTTGCTGGCGTGTGCACAGGGGAGAGTGTGGTATCTGGACCTCAAATCCCTCCATCTCAAGGCCTGGCTCTTGAGGAGTTAGAATTTGCTGATTTATACCTTTCTCAAGGTGTCATGGATATTTTAAAGGCTTCGAGGAAGCCTTCCACTAGGGCCACTTATAATTCTAAGTGGAAGAGGTTTTCCATCTGGTGCTCTGAGAGGCAGATTATTCCAGAATCTGCTGATCTTCCATTCTACTGGACTATTTGGTCCATTTAAATTCCCTAGGCCTTAGGCCAGTTACCTTGAAGGTTCATCTGGCAGCTGTCTCTGCTTTTGTGTCAGCAGGAAGCCTGACTCCTTTCTTCTCATCCTGTGTTCTCCAAGTTTTTTAAAGGGTTACTTCATACTAACCCCCCTTTTCGGGAACCAGCTCCTGCCTGGGACCTGAATGTTTGTATTGCTCAGTTAATGCAACCTCCCTTTGAGCCTCTGTCCTCAGCAGAGCTCAAGTATCTAACTTGGAAAACTGTTTTCCTAGTGGCTATCACTTCTGCCAGATGCATAAGTGAATTACAGGCCCTGTCAGTGGAACAAGATTTTATCTCTTTCCACAGAGATAAGGTAGTCCTCAGGACTAATAGAAAGTTTTTGCCTAAGGTGGTTTCAGATTTCCACCTGAATCAATCCATCTCTCTCCCAGTATTTTTCACTGAGCATTCTTCCTCAGGTGAGAGGAGACTGCACAGCTTGGATATCAAAAGAGCCTTAAGCTACTATTTGGAACGCACCAAAGGTCACAGGTTCGAATCCCTCCAACTCTTTCTTACTTATGGCGAAGTTGGCAAAGGGAAACCTGTCACTAAGAGGACAATTGCAAGGTGGATTGTCTCTTGTATCCAATTTGTTACCAAAACTAGGTAGGAGAACCCCTCAGAATGAGGGCCCACTCCACCAGGGGTACAGCTGCATCTCTAGCGGCTGCTAGAGACATTCCCATTCTGGAGATTTGTCAAGCTGCTACCTGGAAGACAGTTCACACTTTTACCAAGCATTATTCCCTGGATGTCCAGTCCAGGAGAGATGCTCGCTTTGGCACAGCTGTGCTTGGTGAGCTCATTTCCTAAGTAGGTTCTGACCCTCCTCCATGGAGGTACTGCTGTAATCTGCTTTTGTTATAATATAGCAAGACTTCATGGTGTTTGAAGAAAAATTACTCACCTTAGTAATTGCTTTTCTTCTCATGGAGTCTTGATATTATCAACACCCCCTCCTGCCCTCTCAGAACTTCTACTTGGGTAGGGTGGCAAATTATTACAAGCACTGTGTCATGCCATTGTAGTTGTTTCCTTTACCCTCTTTCCTTTAGGGTTAGGGAACTAGGTTGTTTCGTTTAGGTTATATATATTGACCCCCTTCCTGGACTTGAGTCTTGGGGAAGGGGGGGTTCCTAATGGTGCTTGTCAAGGGTGGTAAAACGAACTATAATACCATTATTCATTGTTATTATGGCTATTGGTGTTTCTTTTGTTGTTTATATTGTTGTTATTACTACTAGTAGGTAGCCATTTGGCTAGTGTAGAGTTTTCCACACAGACTTGTTGTTTAATGTTAGCTTCGTAAAGATCTGACAGTTTCATTTGAAACTTGCCAGATAGAGCTTTGGTACAGCGCCCTCGCGCTGTAGAACTCCAGATCCTCTGGAGTTAACTCCTTCCTCTCCGGGGCAGTTCAGCTGCAGTGGCTGACTGCTTTTGTTATAATATAGCAAGACTCCATGAGAAGAAAAGCAATTACTAAGGTGAGTAATTTTTTCTTTGCTGCCCTGGATATGTCCCAGTTAGTCACCCAGCCCACCAGATTCAACCACTTTACTGGCACCAGCACTCTCCTAGATGTTGTTATATCTAACCGCACCTACAAAATATGGGATGTCACTGTCTTCCCCAACTCTCTTAGTGATCAGTCCCCTTTCCTCTGTCTCTGGTCATCCTCCACTCTGATGCCAGTGTCCCAGGCCACTCTAAGCCACCATTTACACCCCAGTGGCCTCAGAAAATTAAAATAATACCTAGCCCAGCTAGACTGGTCCCCTATCTAGCATGCCCCTGAAATTGACTCAGCTCTTGACCACTTCACAGATGTCTTCAGTAAGGCTTGTGACCTTTTTGCGCCCCCTCACCAGGATCCGCTCCAAAATATGCAATGCCCCATGGATCACCCCACTCCTCACTCCAGAGACTCAAAATCAGAGATAATCTCTGGCACATTGCTGTAGAATCTGGAAAGGCATCTGACAAGCAAGTCTACAACGCAGAATGCAATAAGTGCACTTGGGCCATTAGGTGGGCCAAGGAAGAGCACTACCAGAGCACCCTCGCTTCCACTTGGGGTTCAGCCCAGGCCTTCTGGGATAATATGAAAGAGCTAAATGGGAAGTCCTGCTCCCCCCACCTTCTCAGCTCTCCATCAATGGCACCCCCACCACAGATCCAGTCCTCATAACCGATTGCCTTAACACTGCCTTCTCTGACCTAAGCTCGGTCCTCCCCAGCAGCTTCTTTGACCCAATCCCCACCTCTCTCCCTTTCGTCCTGTATCGCCCACCATTCTACCTGTGCACCCTATCCCCCAAGAAGCCAGACCACACCTGCTAAAAGCCTTAGGCAGCAATAACCCCAGTAGTGACCTCCTCTACTTCAGGATCCTCCGTATGGTCTTGGACAAACTCCTAGTCCTCCTGACTGACCTTCTAAACCGGTCTCTATGCCTGGGTCAGTTCCCAAGTGCTTGGAAAACTGCTGAAATCACACCCATACATAAGAGTGGGGACCAATCCACCCCCAACAATTACCAGACGATCTCCATCCTCCCCCCACTCTCTAAAGCCCTTGAAAAAGTGGTGTTGATCCAGCTATCTGAATACCTAACCAAGTATGACATTCAAACACCATGAAGTCTTGCTTATATTAGGACCTTTGCAGTATGCCCATGCCTTTTGACTGCCCCGGAGATGAAATAGTTAACTCCAGAGTAATCTGGAGTTCCACAGCGCGAGGGCACTATTGAAAGCTCTATCTGGGTTGTTTGAACCCAAACTGTCAGATTCTTTACTCCGCTTTCGCTGAACAGACGCTCCGGAGACCAGCTCCTTCAGTTCGCTGCGTTTTGCGGTTTTAAGTATTTTAATCAGTTCATTTTACCGAGAAAGTGTTTAAAATTACCGCGGTTTTCGTTCAAAGCTCTATCTGGTAAACCGTAAGTAAATAATTTTAGTCTGTGTGGAAACTCATTATCGGTTCACTCTGAACCGATCAGTTTCTTTAAAATCATTTTCTTTGCATTCAGAGTGAGTACCGGTTCTTATCGGTCCTAAAAAACCTGGCATTAAAATTGTTTTTTCAAATACCCGTGACACGGTTAGGGACCGATAAGGGTGTCTTGTCCTGGCAAGGCCGGAAAAAAGGACAAGTTTGGTTAGGCTGGCATTATGTCTGAGAAACTCAAAGGAAAACCGGGCCCACTGGGTTTCAACACTGTGATGTTCAGGGAAGCCTTTGCCAAGGCTGACCCACACACCACTTGTGTCTATTGTCTGGGGGCTGACCACCTCCTGTCAGACTGCCAGGTGTGTAAAAATTTCCCTGCAGCCACCCTGGAAAAGAGATTGGGCAGGCTCAGGGAACGAGAGGCCAAAAAGTCTGCTGACCAGGATGGTCAGCCCAGTCCAGCTAGGGCTGGACCAGAGGGAGTGCCCTCTGACCAGGGCGAGACTTCCTTGGGCAAAAGAAAGGCTGGTCCTGAGGAACCAGTCAAAGCAAAAAAGACAAAGAAATCAGCTAGTGTGGAGTCCAGTTTTGTTTCTCCTTCTGCTGTAGAAATAGTTAAAGCCATACAGATTGTCCAGTCTTTGTCTCAGGGACTTGTTGAACCCTCTCTGGTTGGAAAAAGGGGGGCTCGTTCAGGTCCAGTGGTTCAGGATTATGATGTTGAGGATTTTACGAACCACAGGAGGGGAGGAAGGTTTGATGATTGTAATTGTGATTGGGAAGGTCTGGAAGTGCCAACAGAACCGGACATTTCTCCAGACAGACCTTGAATCTCCCCTTTGTTGTCTGAGTCTCCCTCTCATTTCAGATTTTATAAGAAATAGCAGAAACTCTCCAGCTCCCCTTAGAAGAGGCTGTGGATGAGCAGAGGAGCCTGACTATGTGGAAATGATGGATATTCCAGAGGCTAGAAGGTTGTCTATTCCTTTACATAAGTCATTTAGGAGGCAAACCACTAAGATTTTAAAAATTTTCTGTCCTCCTGTAGATAAAAATGGACAGAAGGTATATGCTGTCAGGCCCTAATACAGACTTCCTTACTGAACAGTGTAGTCATGTAGGTGTTGTTCAAGCTGCAGCCTGTGACAAGGCTAATATTCCCCTGAGCTACATCCTCCTGATAAAGTTCAGGAAGATTGATGCCATGGTGAAGAAACAGTATGTGGCAGCTTCTTTGGGACTCAGACAAACTAATTATATGGCTTATGTGGCTAGATATCAGAAATCTAGATGGGACACTAGATTGCAGTTGGCCAAGCAGGCTCAGGGCCTGTTGGCTAGTGAGTTGGAACAGGTGGCTGCTGATGGCATTGAAGCCTCTAAAGTTCAATTTCACGCTGCTGTTGATGTTAATGATGTTTCCTCTAGGGTCATGGCCACTTCTGTAGCTCTCCGTAGGTTGGCATGGCTCAGATGCACTAATCTGTCCCAAGATACCCAGTCAAAGGCTACAGATTTTCCTGTTATAGGAAATTCTCTGTTTGGAGAACAAACAGAAAATTACATGAAAAAGATGGATGAATACAGAACTACTTACAAAAGTGCCCAAGCTAAGGAGAGGCATGCCACTCAACATAGGCATGCCCCCAGGGGTAGGGGCAGGCCTTTCAATAGGCCTTTTTACCAATTCCAGGCATCTTCTGCTTTTGCGCAGAGAGGATTTTTCAGAGGCAGAGGCAGATGGGGCACAGGCAGGCCCTCTCCCTCTCCCCAACCTAAAGCTGCTCCTGCCAAGCAGGCACCCTGACGGGGTGTCTGGGGCCGACTCTCCTGTACCGGTGGGGGGCAGACTGACTTATTTCTGCCAGAACTGGTTGTCCCTAACCTCGGACAAATGGGTTCTGGAGGTGGTAAGCCAAGGCTTGGTTCTCAGTTTCAAACAGTTTCCCAAGATGAGAGCCAGGCACTTCCCCCCCCCAAGTATTTTGGAAACCCTCGCACTAGAAGCAGAGGTTTCTTCTCTTTTGGACTGCAAGGCAGTGGAATGGGTCCCCCTGCCACCAGGGCAAGGGTCTTACTCAAGGTAATTTCTGACCTCAAAAAGACAGGACACTGGCGGCCCATATTGGATTTAAGATTTCTGAACAAGCATCTTGTAAAACCAAAGTTCAAAATGTTAACTTTAGCAATGATTTTGCCATCCTTGAGGCCAGGGGACTGGTTAGCTTCCCTGGACCTCAAGGACCCCTACTTCCATATTCTAATCAGGGCCTCTCACCAAAAGTACCTCAGGTTCGAACTGCCCTCGGGCCACTACCAGTTCAGGGCAATGCCCTTCGGACTCACTTCTGCTCCAAGAGTTTTCACAAAATGTCTAGCTGTAGTAGTGGCCCACCTAAGAAGACAAGGGGTAGCTGTGTTTCCCTATCTGGACGACTGGCTCATTGTGGGCCAGTCACCAGAGCAGGTAAAATCCCACTTGCAAATCACTCAGGAACTCCTCACCTTTCTGGGGTTCCTGTTGAATGTTCCAAAGTCAGTTCTTGAACCAGTTCAGGTACTAACTTTTATAGTTGCAGAGCTGAATACAAAATTAGCCAGGGCATTCCTCCCCTCCAAAAGAGTGGACAAACTCATTGCCCTGGCATCTTCCTTCACCATGCAGGTCTCTCGACCAGCAAGGCACTCTACAACTCCTGGGGCACATGGCTGCCTCTATAGCTGTTGTGCCAGGAGCGAGATTTCAGATGAGGGACATTCAGTTCCACTTGAGGTCCTATTGGTCTCAAGGAGGGGACCCCTTACCAAATTGGTCCCAGTGACCAAGACTCTGATCCTAGCTCTCCAGTGGTGGCTGGATCAAGCAACCCTGTCCTCTGGGTCCCATTCCTTCCTGTTCCTCCTCCCTCACCCTCACCACGGAAGCGTCCCAGTTGGGTTGGGGGCTCACCTGGGCGACCTTTCAACTCAGGAGTTTGGTCCCCTCAGGAATCTCTGCTTCACATCAACCTACTGGAGCTCAGAGCTGTCTTCCTAGCTCTTCAGGTTTTTCGGAAACTGTCCAGAGCAAGGTTGTTCAAGTCAGGACAGACAATACCACAACAATGGTACATCAACAAAGGGGCACTCGCTCTTTAGCCTTGTGCACGAAGCAATGATTGTGGTCTCTGGCCTACTCCCTGAACACCTCTCTGATAGCGGTTCACCTCCCAGGGAAGGACAATGTCCTAGCGGACGCCCTCAGCAGGATTTCTCAGGGCCATCACGAATGGGTTCTGAACCCTCAAGTGCTGGGGTCGGTCTTTGCCAGCTGGGGCACCCCTCAGATAGATCTCTTCGCAGCCCCAGACAACCACCAACTTCCCCTGTTTTGCTGCAGGCCCCCAGTTCTGGGGTCAGTCCCCCTGGATGCTTTTCAGCTGAATTGGGAGGGAAAGTTCCTCTATGCTTTCCCTCCGTTCCCTCTCCTCTTCAGGGTTTTGGTAAAAATCAGAACTCAGCCTTGCAGAGTGATTCTGATTGTTCCAGACTGGGCCAGGCAGCCTTGGTACTCGCTTCTTCTGTCCCTCTCATTTC
This sequence comes from Neoceratodus forsteri, assembly GCA_016271365.2. Classification (NCBI taxonomy): domain Eukaryota; kingdom Metazoa; phylum Chordata; order Ceratodontiformes; family Ceratodontidae; genus Neoceratodus; species Neoceratodus forsteri. The sequence goes on from JADMNL010000038.1 coordinate 47,542,288, forward strand.
GCCTCCCTGACCTTGCCCAGGACTCACGACCTGCTGACCTGTGCGCAGGGAGGTGTGTATCCGGATCTCAATCTCCTCCCACCTCAAGGCCTGGCTCTTGAGGAGTTAGAATTTCACCTTTCTCAAGGTGTCTTGGATATTTTGAAGGCCTCTAGGAAGACTTCCACTAGAGCCACTTATAATTCTAAATGGAAGAGATTCTCATTTTGGTGTTCTGAGAGGCAAATCACCCCAGAATCAGCTGACCTGCCTATTTTGTTGGACTATCTGGTCCACTTAAATTCCTTAGGCCTCAAACCAGCTACCTTAAAGGTTCATTTGGCAGCTGTTTCTGTTTTTATTTCTGCAGGGAAACCAGTTTCCCTTTCTTCTCACCCTGTGTTTTCCAAGTTTTTCAAAGGGTTACTCCATACTAACCCTCCCTTTCGGGAACCAACCCCTGCATGGGACTTGAATGTTTGCATTGCCCAGCTAATGCAACCTCCCTTTGAGCCTCTGGTTTCAGCAGATCTCAAGTTCCTAACTTGGAAAACTGTTTTTCTAGTGGCTATCACTTCTGCTAGGCGTATAAGTGAATTACAGGCCTTGTCAGTGGAAGAGGATTTCATTTCTTTCCACAGAGATAAAGTGATCCTCAGGACTAACAGAAAGTTTTTACCTAAGGTGGTTTCAGATTTTCATCTTAACCAGTCCATCTCTTTTCCAGTATTTTTTACTGAGCAATCCTCTTCTGGTGAGAGAAGGTTGCACAGTTTGGACGTAAAAAGAGCCCTTAGCTACTATTTGGAACGTACCAAGGGTCACAGGTTCGAATCCCTCCAGCTCTTCCTTACCTATGGAGATGTGGGTAAGGGGAGACCTGCTACTAGGAGGACAATTGCTAGGTGGATTGTCTCTTGTATCCAGTTCTGTTATCAAAAACTGGGTAAGGAGCCACCCTCAGGCCTGAGGGCTCATTCCACCAGGGGTACAGCTGCATCTCTAGCAGCTGCTAGAGATATTCCCATTTTGGAAATCTGTCAAGCTGCTACCTGGAAGACAGTCCACACTTTTACTAAGCATTATTCCCTGGGCGTCCAGTCCAGAGAGAGATACTAAGCTTTTGGCACAGCTGTCCTGAGCTATTTCTAAGTAGGTTCTGACCCTCCTCCATGGTACTGCTGCTATACTCTGCAAAGGTCCTAATATAAGCAAGACTTCATGGTGTTTGAAGAAAAATTACTCACCTTAATAATTGCTTTTCTTCTCATGGAGTCTTGCTATATTAGGACAACCCTCCTCCTACCCCTCTCAGAATCCCTACTTGGGTATGGGGTTGGCAGATTAGTGCAATCACTGTGTCATGCCTTTTTAGCTTCTAGTTCTCCCCTCTTTTTCTTTCTTGGGTTAGGAACTAGATAGTTTCTTTTAGATTAATTGGTGCTGGGTCCCTCTCTGGACTTGAGTCTTTGGGCAGAGGGGCCTTAGTAGTGATTGTCAGGGTTCCCTAACAATAATCACGTAATACTGTTTTCATTATTGTTGTTGTGTTTTGTGGTTCTACTGTTAGTAGGTAGCCAATGGCTAGTGTAAGGCTTTTCCACACAGACTTGCTATGTTAGCTTAGCCTCATAAAGAACCTGACAGTTTGGGTTCAAACAACCCAGATAGAGCTTTCAATAGCGCCCTCGCGCTGTGGAACTCCAGATTACTCTGGAGTTAACTATTTCATCTCCGGGGCAGTCAAAAGCCATGGGCATACTGCAAAGGTCCTAATATAGCAAGACTCCATGAGAAGAAAAGCAATTACTAAGGTGAGTAATTTTTTCTTATGTGCCCAGAGCAGCACGGTTTCCACCCAGGGCACAGTACAGCCACGGCTCTCCTGGAATTCTCCCAACACCTGCATGCTGCTGTTGACCTCTCCAAGGCCTTTGACACTGTCATCCCCTTCTACTCGACTCTCTCCACCAACTTGGCTTCTCTGGTGGTCCCATTTCCTGGTTCTCTAGCTACCTCTCTGCTAGATCCCAGTGTGTCAAGATCAGCGGCTCCCTCTCCAACACCCTTCCCATTCACTCCGGGGTCCCTCAGGACTCCATCCTGGGTCCAATACTTTTTAGCCTCTACCTCAACACCTTCCCCAGCTCATGCACTGGTAAAATGCTCCTCTACACTGACGATGCAGTCCTCATTGCCTCACATCCCAATCCCACCTCCCTCCAATTATCCCTCCAGCAAGCTTACAACCAAGACAAAAGGTGGTTCAGAGACCACAGGCTGGTCATTAACCTAAAGAAAACCAAATCAATGCTCTTCTCCCACCACCAAAATAAAGCTAAAATACCCCCTCTTGATTATCCCCAGCAGTCTGCACCCGCTAGAACAAGTGACCACATAAAAGTACCTAGGCATCACGTTTGATACTGCCTCTCCTTCCACCAATATTAATGCCCTGTCAGCCACCACTAACTCGGATTGGCCTGCTATACAGGCACAGGGACTGCCTGCCACAGGTTGCCCTCAGGCTGACCATCACCTCCACTGTCTTGTCCCTCATGGACTATGGATTGTCCATCTACGCTGCAGCTGACAACACTGCCCTCTCTAAAATCCAACTCTCCGTCAATAAGGCCTGTAGGCTCCTGACAAGTGCCCCCAGCCGAACTCACACCTGCCATCTCTATACTACCACCAATCTTCTCAACTTTGAGGGGCAACTGCTCTACCAGACCTGCCTTCTTGCTAAGAAATCTCTACTAGGACTCTTCCCCCCTTGGGGTCTCCACCTCCCTACAGCAGCCATCTTCATCTGTCACCACCTGTAGTTCTGTTAAGGCCACTTTCAAGGTGCCCAGAACCAAGACCTCTCTTGCCCAGAGATCCTTCCCCTACCGAGCCCTCACCTGGTTCAACTCCCTCCCTAGCTGCATCTCCAACTTGCCAAAAATTGGCTCCTTCAAAACAGCCCTTCGGAACCATATCTTTAATACCCACTGTTGTAGGTGCAACTAACTCCCTGTTGTTACTGTGGTTCCCACCTGCCCTGCCCTGCTCGATAACGTCCACTGGACAGCCTCTCCCTCCCCAGACCCCCCTTCCCTACTAGGTCCAAACAGGGATGCAACCCACTGTCTTCTCTATATATGTCACTATATCCATGAGTGTAATTCACAATTTTGTAACATTATGTAACCTAAGTAACATACAAACTGCTATATTTTGTAACCTAAGTGTATCTATGTTAAATGTTCCTTTTACTGCATTGTAATGTTAGCCTCGTTTTAAATCTACACTGAAATAACTGTCTTGATGTCTGCCCCCCGTGGATGAGGAGCCTTTGTAAATGAGTCCCTCACTCAAAGGTTGTAAACCCAATTTGTAATGAACAAATTAATAAATGAAAATGAAAATGCATAGGCAATGTTACAAATATACACAAACGATGGGGCCCACAAGAAGATGGGCCATATCTAACTAAAACCCTTAATGGCACCAGTCCAGTAATGACCCTAGATACTGGGCTCCTTTGCCAAGTTCTTGATGTAGTGCTTGCCCACTCACAGATCTTCTCAATTGATTTCTGTGTCATGGTCAGTCTCCCCTTGCCTGTAAAATGGTGGTCACCACACCAATACTCAAAGGTGGGAACAGCTCCTCCCCCAGCAACTATTGGCCAGTCTCCATCCTCCCCTCACTCTCCAAAGCCTTAGGCAAAATAGTGGCAGATCAACTCACGGAATACCTGACCACACAAGATCTTATGTGCATGGAGCAGCATGGCTTCTGCTTGGACCATAGCACCACCATGGCTCTTTGGAGTTCTCCAAATCTTCCTTGTCAATCTTCACCATTCATTACTTCCTGGGTGTGAGCCGGAGGCGCGCACCGTCACGGGGCTTTTTTTTTAAACTCTGATAACTGCACCGCCCTCGAGAGTGACGTCATGCACGAGGGGCGGCCATTAGTAGCGACCGACTCCTTCTCCAACTCAGTTCTGTTTCTCCCACCATCGAGGCAGCACCTGTCGCGTGTAGTGTTGTTTAAGTGCGTAGTGTCCGACTCCTGTTTTTTCATCACACTCGACGCCGATCCGGTAAGACTGTTCCTTTTTCTATCTAACGGCGCCGGGTGTGTTTCCTTCTGTGTTTTAGCCTTGGTAATTTCGCATTATGTCCGGTTCGGAGCTAGCTTTTCGAGCGGGCGCGCCCTATGCGCCGGTACCCGTGGCCGGCATTTCTCTGTCTCGGACCGGCATGACGTTTGCCTTCATTGCCTGGGACCCAACCATGATATGGATTCGTGCGACGCCTGTTTCTCGATGGACCACCGCGTCCTCGAAATCCATGCGTTTAAGCTCGGCAAGGCCCCGCCGACCTTCGGGGGACGATGTCGCTCTCGGGATTTTTGGGCAAGGTCATTAGATCCTTCCCCCGGGTCCCCTCCCGGGCCAATACGGTCTGAGGAGGAGGGGGTCTCCTCGTCTTGCTATATTATAACAAAAACAGTCAGCCACTGCAGCTGAACTGCCCCGGAGAGGAAGGAGTTAACTCCAGAGGATGTGGAGTTCTACAGCGCGAGGGCGCTGTGCCAAAGCTCTATCTGGCAAGTTTCAAATGAAACTGTCAGATTCTTTACTCCGCTTCACTGAACAGTCGCTCCGGAGATCAGCTCCTTCAGCTCGGTTCATTCTCGGTTCAAGCGAGTATTTTTCGGTTCATTTGAACCGGCACAAAGTTATTATTTTACCGCATTTCGGTTAAAAGCTCTATCTGGTAAACCGTAGTACAATTTAAAGTCTGTGTGGAAAGATAATTATCGGTTGGTTTTGAACCGATCGGTTTACTATTTCAGCGTTTTAAAGTGTTGGTGGGTTTTTAGAGTGTGGTTCCCGGTTCTTATCGGTTCTAAAAAACTGAATTTTAGTAGGTTTTTCAAATACCCGTGACACGGTTAGAAACCGATAAGGGTGTCTTGCCTGGCACTGCCATCAAAGGGCAAGTTTGGATAGGCTGGCATTATGTCTGAGAAACCCAAAGAAAAACCGGGCCCACTGGGTTTCAACACTGTGATGTCTGTGGGAAGCCTTTGCCAAGGCTGACCCACACACTACTGTGTCTATTGTCTGAGGGCTGACCACCTCCTGTCAGACTGCCAGGTGTGTAAAAATTTCCTGCAGCCACCCTGGAGAGAGATTGGGCGGCTCAGGGCAGGAGGCCAAAAAGTCCGCTGACCCGGATGGCCAGCCCGGTCCAGAACCCACTGGACCAGAGGAGTGCCCTCTGACCAGTGCAAGACTTCTTTGGGCCAAAGGAAGGCTGGTTCAGAGGAACCAGTCCCAGTTAAAAAGATAAGGAAATCAGTAGGTTTGGAGTCCAAAATTGTGTCTCCAACTGCTGCAGAGATAGCTAAAGCCATTCAGATTGTCCAGTCACTGTCTCAGGGATCTGTAGAACCACCAACAGTTGGTAAAAGGTTGGTTCATTCAGTTCCAGTGGTTCAGGAGTATGATGTTGAGGATTTTTATGAACCACAGGAGAGGGAGGAGGAATTTGATCAATATATGTGTGGCTGGGAGGGTCTGGACGTGCCCATTGAACCGGACATTTCTCCAGACAGACCTTTAGAATCTCCTCCTATTCTGTCTGAGTCCCCTCTTTTTATGTTTTACAAAGGTTGCAGAAACCCTCCAGCTTCCTTTAGAGGAGGCTGTGGATGACAAGAGGAGCCTGATTATGTGAAATGATGGATATACCAGAGTCTAGGAGGTTGTCTATTCCTTTGCATAAGTCATTTAGGAAGCAAACAACAAAGATTTTAAAATCCTCATTCTGTCCCTCCTGTAGATAAAAATGGACAGAAGGTATACTTTGTCAGGCTCTGATACAGACTTCCTCACTGAACAGTGTAGTCAGCGTAGGTGTGGTACAAGCTGCAGCCTGTGACAAGGCTAATATTCCCTGGCCTCACATCCTCCTGATAAAGATTCCAGGAAGATTGATGCCATGGCAAACAAACAGTATATGGCAGCTTCTTTGGGACTCAGGCAGTCAAATTATATGGCTTATGTAGCTAGATATCAGAAATCTAAGTGGGACACAATATTGCAGTTAGTCAAGCAGGCCCATGGCCAGCTGGCTAGTGAATTGGAACAGGTGGTTGCTGATGACATTGAAGCCTCTAAAGTTCAATTTCATACTGCTGTTGATGTTAATGATGTCTCCTCTAGGGTCATGGCCACTTCTGTAGCTTTCCGTAGGTTGGCATGGCTCAGATGCACTAATCTGTCCCAAGATACTCAGTCCAAGGCTATGGATTTTCCTGTAGTGGGAAATTCTCTGTTTGGGAACAAACAGAAAACTATATGAAAAAGATGGATGAATACAGAACAACCTACAAAAGTGCCCAGGTTAAGGAGAGGCATGCCACGCCACAAAGGCATGCTCCCAGAGGTAGGGGCAGGCCTTTTCACAGGCCTTTTTACCAATTTCAAGCCTCCTCTGCTGTTGCACAGAGGGGTTTCTTCAGAGGCAGGGGTAGATGAGGCACAAGTAAACCGTCCCCCTCCCCTCAGCCTAGGGCTGCTGCTAAGCAGGCACCCTGATGGGGTGCCCAGAGCCGATTCTCCCGTACCAGTGGGGGGCAGGTTGGTTTATTTCAGCCAGAACTGGCTGTCCTTAACTTTCGACAGATGGGTTCTGGAGGTAATAGCCAGGGTCTGGTTATCAGCTTCAAACACTTTCCAAGATGAGAGCCAGACATTTTCACCTCAAATCCTTCAGAAGCCCTTGCTTTGGAAGCAGAGGTTTCTTCTCTTCTCTTCTGGACTGCAAAGCAGTGGAAAGGGTTCCTCCTTGCCATCACGGCAAGGGGCTTTATTCAAGATACTTTCTTACCCCAAAAAAGACAGGAGAATGGTGGCCCATTCTAGATTTAAGGTATCTGAACAAGCATCTTTTGAAACCAAAGTTCAGAATGTTGACTCTAGCAATGATATTGCCTTCTCAAAGCCAGGGGACTGGCTAGCTTCCCTGGACCTCAAGGATGCCTATTTTCATGTCCTGATCAGGACTTCTCACAAGTACCTCAGCTTGAACTGCTCTCAGGCCATTACCAGTTCAGGCAATGCCTTCGGCCTTACCTCTGCGCCAAGGGTATTCACAAAATGTCTCGCTGTAGTAGTGGCTCACTTAAGAAGGCAAGGGGTTGCGGTGTTTCCCTACCTGGACGACTGGCTCATTGTGGGTCAGTCTCTAGGTCAGGTAAAATCCCACTTGCAAGTCACCCAGCAGCTTCTCACTTCCCTGGGATTCCTGCTAAATTTACCAAAGTCAGTTCTGGAACCAGTTCAGGTCCTAACTTTCATAGGTGCAGAATTGAACACAAAGTTAGCCAGGGCATTTCTTCCTCGGAAAGGGTAGACAGACTCATGGCCCTGGCATCCTCCTTTACCCTGCGAGTCTCTCGACCAGCAAGGCATTTTCTGCAACTCCTGGGGCACATGGCTGCTTACACAGCTGTAGTGCAAGGAGCAAGATTCCAGATGAGGGACATTCAGTTCCATTTGAGGGCCTATTGGTCTCAAAGGAGGGACCCCCTTACCAAATTGGTCCCAGTGACTCAAACTTTGATCCTGGCCCTCCACTGGTGGCAGGACCAGAGCAATCTAAGACAAGAGGTTCCCTTCATTCCCATTTCCCACTCCCTCACCCTCACCACGGATGCCTCCCTGTTAGGGTGGGGAGCTCACTTGGGCGACCTGTCCACTCAGGGAGTGTGGTCTCCTCAGGAATCTCTGCTCCACATCAATCTTTTGGAACTCAGAGCTGTCTTTTTAGCTCTTGGTGTTTTCAGTTTCTGTCCAGAACAAAGTGGTGCAAGTCAGGACCAACAACACCACCCACAATGTGGTACATCAACAACAAGGGGCACTCAGTCTTCAGCCTTGTACCGAAGCAATGAAGTTGTGGTCTCTGGCTTACCCCTGAACACCTCCTGATAGCAGTTCATCTCCCAGGGAAGGACAATGTCCTGGCGGATGCCCTCAGCAGAATTTCTCAGGGCCATCACGAATGGGCTCTGAAATCCACAGGTGCTGAGGTCTGTCTTTGCCAGATGGGGCACCCTCAGATAGATCTTTTCACAGCCCGGACAACCACCAACTTCCTCTATTTTGTTGCAGGCCTCCCAGTGCTGGGCCTCAGTCCCTCTGGGCCTTTCTGTTGGACTGGAAGGGAGGAGTTCTGTATGCCTTTCCCCCTTTCCTCTTCTTTTCAGGGTGCTAGTGAAAATCAGATCTCAACCCTGCAAAGTGATTCTGATTGCCCCAGATTGGGCCAGACAGCCCTGGTACCCTCTGCTTCTGTCCTTGACAGTCCACCCTGCCCTGAGCCTGCCCAGAGTCCACGACTTGCTGGCCTGTGCACAGGGGAGAGTGTGGTATCCGGACCTCAAATCCCTCCATCTCAAGGCCTGGCTCTTGAGGAGTTAAATTTGCTGATTTACACCTTTCTCAAGGTGTCATGGACATTAAAATGCCAAGGAAGCCTTCTACTGAACCACGATATAATTCTAAGTGGAAGAGGTTTTTCCATCTGGTGCTCTGAGAGCAGATTATTCCAGAATCTGCTGATCTTCCCATTCTACTGGACTATTTGGTCCATTTAAATTCCCTAGGCCTTGGGCCAGCTACATGAAGGTTCATCTGGCAGCTGTCTCTGCTTTTGTGTCAGCAGGGAAGCCTGACTCCCTTTCTTCTCACCCTGTGTTCTCCAAGTTTTTAAAGGTTACTTCATACTAACCCTTTTGGGAACCAGCTCCTGCCTGGGACCTGAATGTTTATATTGCTCAGTTAATGCAACCTCCCTTTGAGCCTCTGTCTCAGCAGAGCTCAAGTATCTAACTTGGAAAACTGTTTTCCTAGTGGCTGTCACTTCTGCCAGGCGCATAAGTGAATTACAGGCCCTGTCAGTGGAACAAGATTTTTCTCTTTCCACAGAGATAAGGTAGTCCTCAGGACTAATAGAAAGTTTTTGCCTAAGGTGGTTTCAGATTTCCACCTGAATCAATCCATCTCTCTCCCAGTATTTTTCACTGAGCATTCTTCCTCAGGTGAGAGGAGACTGCACAGCTTGGACGTCAAAAGAGCCTTAAGCTACTATTTGGAACGCACCAAAGGTCACAGGTTCGAATCCCTCCAACTCTTTCTTACTTATGGCGAAGTTGGCAAAGGGAAACCTGTCACTAAGAGGACAATTGCAAGGTGGATTGTCTCTTGTATCCAATTTTGTTACCAAAAACTAGGTAGAGAACCCCCCTCAGGACTGAGGGCCCACTCCACCAGGGGTACAGCTGCGTCTCTAGCGGCTGCTAGAGACATTCCCATTCTGGAGATTTGTCAAGCTGCTACCTGGAAGACAGTTCACACTTTTAGCAAGCATTATTCCTGGATGTCCAGTCCAGGAGAGATGCTCAGTTTGCTACAGCTGTGCTTCAGAACCTATTTCCTAAGTAGGTTCTGACCCTCCTCCATGGAGGTACTGCTGTGTAATCTGCTTTTGTTATAATATAGCAAGACTTCATGGTGTTTGAAGAAAAAATTACTCACCTTAGTAATTGCTCTTCTTCTCATGGAGTCTTGCTATATTATATCCACCCTCCTGCCCCTCTCAGAACTTCTACTTGGGTAGGGGTGGCAAATTAGTACAAGCACTGTGTCATGCCATTGTAGTTGTTTCCTTTACCCTCTTTCCTTTAGGGTTAGGGAACTAGGTTGTTTCGTTAGGTTATATATATTGACCCCTTCCTGGACTTGAGTCTTGGGGGAAGGGGTGTTCTAATGGTGCTTGTCAAGGGTGGAAAAACAAACTATAATACCATTATTCATTGTTATTATGGCTATTGGTGTTTCTTTTGTTGTTTATATTGTTGTTATTACTACTAGTAGGTAGCCATTTGGCTAGTGTAGAGTTTTCCACACAGACTTGTTGTTTAATGTTAGCTCTAGTAAGATCATGGTTTCATTTGGAAACTTGCCAGATAGAGCACTTAGCACAGCTCCCTCAATCAATCAAAATCAATCAAAATCTTTATTTATTCAGGCGCAACATCATTGAACTTAGCTCATTTAAGATGGACCTGAGTGGTCATAACAAAAAGGTTACAGAGTGTATACAAAAACATGATATTGAAATAGCACAAATACAAACATTTATGAGTGAGATAGATGTACAATTATTTACATATATACAAGGCAAGGACAGTAAACCAAAACCTATTAAAGGTGAGAAACAAACAGTCTGGTGGGGATAAGGCTTGGATAATGGTACATGGGTGGGCATATATGTTTGAGTTTGATGTGGAAAGGACCAGAGCAATGATAGAAGAATAGGGAGGAGATTTAGAAGGGGGTGAGGGTGAGAGAGGTGTGGGGGGTGGGGATGTGGGAGGACTAGGCCTTGTGGAAGCAATTGCAAGAATCAGGGATTAGGCTGGTGTACAGCTTTTTTGAAGGATGTTAGGGGATCAGTGTTTCCATTTTCAGGGTCTTTTGGATAGAATTCCAGATAAGTGCCAGGGAATAACTGATTGCAGCTCTTCCATATCAGATTGCAGGTGATTAGGAATCTTCAGCAGGATCAGTTTGTTGATCCTCAAGGTGTGAGGCCTGGATGTGATCTGGTTGAAGCAATCTGAGATGTAGGAAGGAGTTTGTTTGTCAGGCTTTGTAGATCCAGATACAGCATTTCTTCTTCTTCTATGTTGCAGGGATGTCCAGCTGACTGCATTGTAGAGAGAGCAATGATGGGTGCTAGAGGGAAGGTCAGTAATGAATCTAATAGCTCCTATGATGCAGGGTGTCTAGTTTGTTTAGATGGGAGGGAGCAATGACCATAGAGAAGTCAGCATAATCAATGAGGGACATGAATGATGCAAGGATTAATCTTTGTTTGGAATCTTTGGTCAGGTAGTGTTTGATTCTATAGAATAGACCAAGTCTTTGTCTTAGCTTTTCAGGAGCTCTTCAACGTGGGTAGTATAGTCTAGTTTATTGTCTATCCATACTCTAGGTATTTGAATTGTCAACATATTCCAGATTTTCACCAAGGATGGTAGAGAGTTGTGGGAGGGTGAATGATGGGATAGTGGAAGAACAGTTCTTGTGGGCAAAGAACATAGCTTTGGTTTTCTTAGCATTTAGTAATAATTTCTTTTTAATAGGTTATGCTGGAGGAGGAGAATTGAGACTGTAGGAGCTCACAGGCTTTTGATGGTGAGGATCGCTCACATAAAGTACAGTGTCATCTGCAAAAGGTGGATATTAGAAAGAGAGATTGGAGTTAATATTGTTGATGTAGATGGCAAAAAGGATGGGACCCAGGATGGAGCCTTGTGGTACACCTCTTAGGAGTGGCTTAGGGTAGATAGATCACCATCATTCTTTACCAGTTGTAGCCTTCCAGAGATAGCATCTGAACCATTTAATGGAGAGTGAGTCAAGGCCTATGGAGTTTAGTGAGGTGATTAGGAGATCATGATCCACAGTGTCAAAGGCTTTGCTTAGATCCAGAAACACAACACAGGTATTATTCTTTTTGTCTAGGGCAGTCTGCCAGTCATTTGTGACTTTTGCTAGAGCAGAGATGGTACTATGCATAGATCTAAACCCAGATTGAGCTGGATTTAGGAGATTGTTGGTATCAAGGTAGGCAGTTAACTGAGGTTTACCAGCTTCTCAAGCATCTTGGATAGTATTGGTAAGATGGAGATGGGCCTATAATTATTGAGGTCCATGGGATCCCTGCCTTAAGTAGTGGAAACACTTGAGCTGTTTTCCATATTGAGGATAGTACCAGTGACAAGTGATAGATTGAAGAGATGGGTGAGGGGGCGGTTAAGCCATACAGTGCTACTTTTAGAAAGTAGGGATCCAGGAGTCTGCACCTGCGCTTTTGGTGGTATCTAGTTGGAGTAGAGGTCTTCTACATCTTTGAACAATATTGGTTTGAATGAGAATGTGGAAGCAACCTTTGATTCTCAGTAGATTGTAGGTTTAGAGATGATCTTAATAGGTTTGCAGGAGAGGATCGAAAGCCAGGCCAGCTGTAGTGAAATGGTCATTGAAGGCATTCAAGATATTTTGCTTGTCGGTGATTTCAATATTATTTAATTGAATTTTGGATGGTAAGACAGGGGTAGAGGTTTGACCTAGGATGCCCTTTATGGTACCCCAGAACCTGGAAGGGTTGTTATAGAGCATCTAGTTCAGCTGTGTAGAAGGTTGCCTTGGCTTTTCTTATTTGTTTTGTGCAGGAGTTTCTGGCTTTTCTGAATTGGAGCCAGTCATTTGGGGTCCTTTGTCTTTCTTGCCCTTTTCAGAGTTTGTCTCTGGCAAGCAGCTTGATTAAAGGTCGGCAGAGAACCAGCGACAGGATTTGAGTTTGGTTCCTGACACTGGTGAGGGTGCATGTGAATTGAGGGCCCTCGCTGTAGAACTCCAGATCCTCTGAGTTAACTCCTTCCTCTCCGGGCAGTTCAGTGCAGTGGCTGACTGCTTTTGTTATAATATAGCAAGACTCCATGAGAAGAAAAGCAATTACTAAGGTGAGTAATTTTTTTTTCTGCGGTGTTGGGGGAGCGTCGAGTCCCTTCCAGGCCGCGACGCCGACACCCCGCCGCAGTCACCTCTTCGGAGGTGCAGGTCTCCCCCTGTCGAGGCCCTCGGCTTTTGGGCCTGGACTGGTGGACCTCGACGCCGGGCCGCCTATTTCACGGATCCGCACTGTTCGCGGTGCGGTGATCGATCTTGGCACATTTTGGATCAGCTGCTGTCGTGGTGCGGTGATCGAAGCGGCACCATTAGCGGTGCTGCTTGGATCCCGGTGCCGTTGGCAGTGCCAGTGATCGAGGCGGCACCGTTGGCAGTGCCGCTTTGAGCTTCGGCGCCGTTCGGCGCCGGCGACGGATCTGGCGGCGCCTGTCAAGGGTGCTTACCACCTCACCGATCCCACGCCGGCGGTGCCGTGCAGGCCTAGTCCATCCTCCAGATGGTGCGGAGCCTGCCCGGCGCTGGGGGGTTGGAGTTGGGCCTGGCTGCTACGGCGTGGGGGACGGCGTCACCCATGAGTACGATGCGTTCGCGGTGGCCAGCATCGAGGTCCAGCTGGTCTCGTCCTCTCGGGCGGCGATGACTCAGACGTGGACCCATCCTGGCACCCCCACTCTTCGGTGTCTGAGTCCCCTGTGGCTAGAGGTACCAGGCGGCGCAGCAAGCCCCTCCCTCTGTCCCCCCTTCTGTCGTCTCCTGAGGGTTCCCTGGCTGGGGGTGGCCGGGAGCCCTGGGGGGCAGGCGTGGGGGTGATGGAGGGGGAGGCTCCCCTCTCTGGAGGGCCGGTGACAGCTACCCCCCAGGGTGCTGTTGCCCCCTCTAGGGACAGGAGGACGCTGTGGTCGAGGAGGAGGGCCCTCTCGGAGTCCGAGGGGTTGAGGGGCAGGGGGTCTGCCACTCGGTCTTCTTTGGCCACCTCGGGGGGGGTGACCAGGAGCCGTAGTGCAGAGCCTCGCCCCTCCCTCCAGGGTTCTAGGGTGCCCTCCGGTGGCGTTTGTGCAGACTGCCCTTCTGGATCCATGCAGTCCCAGCATCATCACAGGGGAGGTTCTCCCCCAGGGCTCTTCCAGGCTCCGCTTCCCCAGAGTTCCATTCTGCAGCCTGGTCTGATATCCGGGACCCCTCCTACTAGGGCTCCTTTCTCGGATTCCAGAGCCCTTGCAGAGAGCAGTTGCCTCCTCGGAGGTTCCCCTCTCCCATCTCTCTGCCTTCACCAACCCCGCTCCCAGGCCATGTCGGTCCTACGGGTCCGTTATCCTGGGAGCAGTTCAGGGGTTCTGCGGCGGCCTTCCCCTCATATGTTAGATACATGCATGAGCGGGTCTTTCGACTCTCTCCACCGCCAGGGAATCCTCTGGACATTCCAACTCCCCATCATCCTCGCCTCCTCCTCTGAGGGAGAGGAACCCCTGCTCATCTTTCCTCCAATGCTGATTTCACAGAATATCAGCGTTTCCTCTCGAGATGGTGAGGATCTTCAGATTTCCTATGTTGGAGGAGACAATACCGAGACGGGAGATCACGAGAATTCCTTGGTGAATTCAGTGCCCAGCATTTGGTAGTACCTTCCTGGCTCTATCCCTCCAGGAGGTGTCTATCCGGTCCTGGCAGTCCCCAGCTGCTTCTTCTCCAGCCCGGCTGATTGTCACAGTGGGTATTGTGCCCCTCAGAGTCTCTAGGTTCCCTTCCCAACCCGCCCTCTGGTTTGGTCTACCTAGATACTCCTTCTGGGTCCGCTGCCTGGCGCATGACCAGCCCACCGGATCCTGACTCTCCAAGTTCGGGACCGCTGAGGCGAAAGTTCTCTCTTCTCGGCGGAAAGTGCCTGTATTGCATCTCATCAGGCTCACCATGCTGCCCACAACCGGCATTTGTGGTCAATGATGTCCCAGCTGTTGGCATCAATGCTGACCGCGAACAAACCAGACAAGCTTGTTGCCCTCTCCATCAGTAGGCCTGGAGCTGGCAAGACACATAGCAAGGGCATCTTACGGCGCCAATGAGGTGGCTTCCAGGCTTGCGAGGACAGCCCCGATCTGCATCAGGCGGACTGCATGCCTTCGTCTTTCCAGGTTGTCACCCCTGGCCAGCATAGGGTGATTAGCTCCGCCCAGGGATCAGTCTTTTCTCCTCTAGAGCTAGGAGACTTTTACAGGGCTCCCTCCGCTCCTCATCCTCGGAGGCACCTCCTAGCTCTTCCCCCACTTAGGCTTTCTGAATAAGCCAGGGTCTTCTCCATCTGTTTCTCACCAGCAGAAGACTGGGGGTCTTGTTCCCTCAGGGTATGGCTTCTTCCCTCCCGGGGAAGAGGAGCAGTACTCACCCAGGAAGTAATGAATGGTGAAGATTGACAAGGAAGATATGAAAATTCACGCCTACCGTAATTCTTGATCTTCTCTTGTATCTTCACCATTCATTACTACACCTCCCACCATCCCCTCAGTGGCCTCTTCCGTTGGCTTCTCCACCTCCGCCTCCTTCCTCTCTCTGCAAAATATATTAAAAAAAAATATATAAGATAGGAAGAATTGCTCAATTTTTCCAAAAAAAAAAAAAAATCTATATCTTTGGGGGGGGGGGGTTCTTATTTCTTCCAGAAAAATTATTTACTCTAAGATTCTTGGGCCATCTCGTGGATTTGCATTGGTGATCAAACTGCACAACTATCTCTTGCCATCCCTCGGGTGAGATACCTCTGGGGTTTTAGCCTGGCTCAGGCTATTCAGTTTTGATCCTGCAATCCCGTGCTCCAGCTGTTACGCCCTAGAATCAAACCCCCCCCTTCTCTAATTCTTGCCTTGCAGAGCGGAGGAACGGGCACGTCTGTTTTTTTCTAAAAAAAAGAAAAAAAGCTGAGGGAACTCTCTTCGACTGCTATAGGCATTCTTGGTATTGAGGTCATGCTCCAGCCTGCAAGTGATTATCTCTAAAAAAAAAAAAAAAAGAAAAGAAAAACAAACAAGAAGGAAGATGAGAGGGCAGATAACCCTTCTCGTGAGATTTTGATGATTGGTTTTCCTTCAAGTGTCCTCCTGGACAGTTCTACAGACAGGCAGTGCTGACCATGACCAATCCCAGCCAGCCTAAGCCTCTGGCCTGCCTTGGCGAGTCCGTCTAGAGTCCACTTCTATACTTATAAATGCCTGAAAGGCTTACATTTCCATTTCTAAATCCCTGAGCAGCGCTGTCATGCTGCCTGGGTTTTATTCTTCCCTCCTCGGGTGTCCTCCAGTTAAAGGCCTTCCGCGGCCAGGAGCCCGAAGTGGGTATCAAGAACACTGGCATGTTGAAGATGAGGACTATGCCTTCCTGAGTCTGTCTATTGGGTTTGGTGAACCTTTTCTTCAGCTCTATCTCCGGGGATTCTTGCTTCCCTGTTAGTCGAGCCTTCAGCTATAAGCTAACTATGCCTGGGCATTCTGGTCCCTTCAACATCCCATCTCTCTCTTCTTCTTCTTCTTCTTCTTCTCATTTCCTTCCTTCTCTCTCCTCCTAGAGTCGCCCAGTAAGGAGGCCCTGCAGTCCCTAGGTTGAGGATACTCTTATCTCCATGTCCTTCCTCCATCGGCTTATTCCTTTCAGTTCATTCTTCCTTGCTTTGCTATCCTTGGCTATCTTGCCTCGCTATCTCTATTCTCTGCTTTAAGCTTTTGCCTCTCCGGCTCACAGAGGAACTGAGTTGGAGGAGGAGTTGAGTCAATGCTAATCACGGCCTCAGCATGACGATGACGCCGCCTCCCGAGACGGTGCCGCTTGCCAGAGCTTAAAAAAAAGCACACGGGTGCGCCGCCTCCCGGCTTATACACCCAGGAAGTAATGAATGGTGAAGATACAAGAGAAGATCAAGAATTATGGTAGGTACGTAATTTTCATCTTCCTGCACTCTACCCTGACAAAGGCCACCTTGTTGGAGCTGTCTTTATCAACCTCTCAAAGCCTTTGATATGGTCTATCCTCCTCCTGCATGACTCTCTTCTACAACTTGATTTCTCCCAAGGGACCTCTCCTGGTTCACTAAGCTACCTGTCCTCCTGGTCCCCAATGCATCAAAATTCACGTACCCTCAACAGCACATCCTGTCTGTGCTGGTTTCCCCAAGGCTCCATCCTGGGCCCACTTATCCTTAGCCTGTACCTCAACATACTCCCAGGTCTTGCGCTGGCAAGGTCCTCTCTGTGTGGACAAAACAGTCCTTTTTACTTCACACCTGAACCCCACCTCCCTTCCAATCTCCCTCCAGCACTTCTTTAACCAGACTGAGCACTGGTTTATGGACCACAGATTGGTCATTAATCTAACAAAAAATGTTATTCACCCACTGCCAAAGCAGGGCCAGAACCCCCCTCTAGATACTTTCCAGCTCTCTACACCCCCTTGAACAAGTGTCCTTAAACAAATACCTGCCCATCACATTCGATTCTGCCCTCACCTTCCACTTCCACATCAGCACCCTCTCATCTGCCACCAGTGCACGAATTGGCCTTCTTTACTGCCATAAGGACTGCCTGCCTCACAAAGCACTCTGACTGGCTGTCACCTCCTCAATCTTGTCCCTTGTGGACTACAGCCTTCCAATCTATGCAGCTGCAGATATACACTCTCAGCAACATTCCATGTCCATTAATAAGGCCTGCAGGCTCCTGACCGTGCAGACAGATGCTCCCATACCTGTTCACTTTACTCCTTTGCTAATGTAATCAATTTTGAGGAAGGCTCACTATCAATTCTGCCTACTGACTAAAAAATACTCTTCGGTCTCTCCCTCCTGGGGTGGCCTCATCCTCCACCCTGCTACTCCCTCTGTCTCCACCACAGTGCCTCCAAGTCCACCCTCCTTGTTCCTTGGGTCAGGACCTCGATCGCCCAGAGGTCCCTTTGCCTGAGGCACCTGGTTCAACTCCCTCCCCACTGCTATCATCAGCCTCCCTAAAATTGGCCCTTTTAAAATTGCACTCAGGAATCACATATTTTCAATCTGCAGCTATAGGTGTGTATAACAGTTGGGTTCCCATTCCTGTCAGACTCCCATCTACCTTGTTGGGCCCGAGGTTAGTTTTCTCCTACTGTGACAATGTTTCCCTGGAACAGCTGCCACCTCACCTCACCTGTGCTCTGCTCTGCTTGTATTACTGTTGTAATTGCCTAGCTACCACTGTGTATAGGCCAGCATATCAACTTGTGAATAACTGCTGATGCTATGACAAATCTGATTGCACATTACTATTGTTGTACCTAATGCATTATTATGTATATGATCTGTAACCATGTAGTTCTTATGATCTGTCTTTACATACCTGACATGGAGCCTTTGGAAATGAGTCCCGACGCAAAGGTTTGTAATTCGATATGTAGGTATGTATGTAAAATAAATAAATAAATAAAACAGAAGACAATAACGAGAAATAGACATCAAATTTGCCAGCAGATAAAGGCCTAGAGGTCTATCAAAGTCTGCTCAAATGTGCAGCTAGCACCCATATTCTGCAGCTGCCCTCCTTCCACCCTTCCTTCATTAACCCCCTTGTCCTGACCCATCCTCGTTTGAAGCAATCCACTGTTCCACTGTTCTACTGCATACCACTTCAGCAGGTAACGCATTCCACCCAGCCACCACCCTCTCTGTAAAAAAGTGTCTCCTCATCTCCCTCCTGAACCTTCCTCGCTCCAGTCTCATATCATGGCACCTGATGGCCCTTCCCTCCCTTACTTTGAACAGCCCCTCTGTAGCCGTCTTGTTTATTCCTTTCATGTATTTAAAGGTTTCAATCCATATCCCCCTGTCTCTCCTCTCCTCCAGTGAGTACATGTTCAACTCCTTCAACCTCCTCTCGTATGATAAGTCCCCCAGCCCCTTGATCATCTTTGTCACTCTGCGCTGCACCCCCTCCAGTAACTTAATGTCCCTCTTTCAGATACGGACACCAGTACTGCACACAGTACTCCAGGTGTGGTCTAACAAATGACCTATACAGTGGCAGAATCACCTCCTCCCTCCTCAAGGATATACCCCTTGCAATACAACCCAGCATTTTGTTGATCTTTGCAGCTGCCTTCCTAGATTGTGATGAGTTGTTCATTGACCCTGTAATGAGCACACCCAAATCCTTCTCCTCCTCTGTCTGGGCTAGCTGCACTCTCCCTATCCCCCTAGCTGGTAACTCCTCCTTGGGTTCTTCATCCCAAAATGCAGCACCTTGCACTTGTTGGCATTAAACCCCAGTTGCCAGGTGTCTGACCAGGTTTCAAGCTTTGCCAGATCATCCTGCAACCCCTGCCATCCCCCTAGGTCATCCACCACTTTGCCAACCTTGGTATCATCAGCAAACAGACTAATCTTGCTCTTGATGTCCCATGATATGTCTGTAATGAATATCCCAAACAATACTGGTCCCAACACCGAGCCCTGTGGAACACCGCTCATCACTGCCCTTGGGTGTGAGAGCTCCCCACCCACCACCACCACCACCCTCTGTTGCCTTCCCTGTAGCCAGTTTCCTACCCATCTCACCAGCATTGCACCTGCCCACGTGCCTACTAACTTCCTTCCCAGCCTTCCATGTGGCACTGAGTCAAATGCCTTACTGAAGTCAGATACAGGACATCCACTGCATGGCCCCTGTCCAGTTGCCTAGTTACCCAGTCATAGAACTCGACCAGGTTGATTTGGCAGGATCTGCCACGTATGAAGCCATGCTGTCTGCTGTCCTGTAGTCCTTTGGCCTCTAGGAGGGCCACCAGCCTCTCCTTCAGGATAGTCTCCATTAGCTTACCCACGATGGATGTGAGGCTCACTGGTCTGTAGTTTCCTGGTTCATCCTTGGGGCCACTCTTGTGGAGGGGCACCAAATGAGCCATCCTCCAGTCCTGAGGTACACACCCCGAATGCAGTGAGGCATTAAATAGGTCTGCCAAAGGTCCTGCAAGGACCTCTGCCAGCTCCTTCAGTACCCTGGGGTGGATGCCATCTAGGCCTGGCACCTTGTCCACCCTCAGTGCCTTCAAACCCTCTCAAACTCTGCCCTCCATGATTTCCCCATCTGTCACCACTCCTCCCCGCTTCTGTCATTTCTCCCACCTTGGGTGTCACCCCCCTCTTATCTTTAGTAAATACTGAGCAGAAGTTCTTATTTAGTGCTTCTGCCTTATCGTACCCTGCTTTCACCCAACCCCCCCTCCTTCCTAATCCTTACTATGTGGTCCTTACAGCTTCTTTTCTCCCTGATCTACTTAAAGAAGTCCTTCTCCCCCTTCTTAATGCCTTGTGCCAGCCTGAGTTCCATAGATGCTTTGGCTCCCCTTACTGCCCTTGTCACCTCCTTCAATTCTGTCAAGTACTCCTCTCTGTCCTTCCCCCTTCCTGTTTTCTTGTACTTCCTAAAGGCAGCCTACCATTTCCATGACGACCTTGCTCAACCAGATCGGTTTTTTAGTCCTAGCCTTCTTGCTCTGGGCTTTGCAGCAGGTTTTGGTTGCCTCCACTATCCCCAGCTTTATGAGCTCCCACCTCTGGTTAGTATCCATACTAGATTGAATTCTGGCCAGGTACCCTTTTACCACTTCTCCCATCCTCCCAAAGTTGGCCCTCCTGAAGTCCAGCACTCTTGTGCCAGATTCCACTCCTTCCTTGCCCATATCCAATGTGAGCCATACTGAGTGGTGATCACTCCTGACAGCGGTTCCTCCACTGTAAGTTCTCTCATAAAGTCTCCATTTGCCAGCACAAGGTCAAGGGTATTCCCTAACCTAGTTGGTTCACTGACCATTTGGCAGGAAGCTGTCCTGGAAGGCATCCAGCAGTACCTGCTCCCTTCTGTTCCTGGTTGTTGGGGTGCTCCAGTCCACCCTGGCATGTTGAAGTCCCCACAATCACCACACTACCCTTCTTGCAGGTCCTCCTGATCTGTCCCATAGTTCTGTCTAACTCCTCCGTCTGAGATGGTGGCCTGTACACCACTCCCATTCTAAGAATCCTATTCTTGGAATCCTGGATTGCATCCAAAGTGACTCCGTACTACCCTCCTCCCCTTCCTCCCTTACACAATTCAGTCCTTCCTTCACATATAGTGCCACCCCCCTCCTTTCCCAATCATCCTGTCCCTACGAAATAACCTGTACCCTGGTACAGACAGGTCCTAGTCATTATATTAGGTGGCCCATGTTTCCATGATGGCTGCAATGTCCACCTCTCCCTCTGCCATGAGAACCTGTAACTCTGCAGTTTTCCTCCCAAGGCTCTGCCTCCTAGCATTAAGGGTAACCACCTTCCACCCTTTTCTCCCTCCCATCCTGACCCCTTTCCTAGCATCAGCAATAGTACTTGCCATTTGTCCTTTGTCACCATTATGGGGGTAAGTCATATGATTTCCCAACATGTGGTCTCTGCATATCTCTTTCCCAACTGGCACCCCCACTCCTAGTTTAAATTCCAAACTTCTCGTATACTCCTCCATCCTCTGTTTCAACACTTTCTTTCCTCCTCACTCAAGTGTAGTCTGTCCTTGGCATAGAGACTACTGTCCTCCCAGGTCTCTCCCACCCCCAACAACCCATACCCTTTAGCACAACACCAGGTTCTTAACCATCCATTAAATTCCTCTATCCTCAGCTTTCTTGTTGTGCTTGCCTTTGGCACCAGAAGTATCTCGGAAAAAGTTACTGATCTTCCTGCCCCCTCACATAATTGTGCTAGTTCCTCAAACCTCCTCTGGACTATATCTACTGTCTTGTCAGCCAGGTCGTTTGTCCCAAGATGTATAATTAAATGAGGTTTGTCCCTACCCCTTTGAGCATATTTCAGAACAGACTGTCCCACCCTTTCCACTGTCATTCCTGGCATGGCCTCCACCCAAATGCTACTATGCCTCTCCCACTTGCTACCCCACCTAACTCCTCTTAGTATTGAGTCCCCCAGCACTAAGATTCCACCCTATTACTCCCTGCTTGCTTCCATTCATCTCCCTCTACCATTTCCAGTTCCTCTTCTTCCTCTTGCACATTATTCCCCTTTTACCTTTTGTTGCAATTCTTCCAGCAGAACTTCCCCCCACTCCAGTTTGATCCTGGCATTTATCAACTACTCCTTTAATTTCATCATTTCTCTCCTCCACTTTCTTCCTCTCTAGCAGTACACAGCTGTTTTCTGAAGACCCTTCACAAATGCCCGCTCCCTCTCTCTTCATAGTAACCTGTTCTCTCTTTCCACTCCATGACTTTTCCACTTCTTTGCCTCCCTCACAAGTCCCTATCTCCTCCTTCCATTTGCCTTTTGTCCCTGACCTGGTTTCCCGGCAATCATTCTTCCTGGCCTGGGCCCCTTTTCTCTGCTTCCTTTCTTCTGACCCTCCTCACCACTGTTGTCTTAAATCACCCTCCTCATCTTCCCTTCTTCCTCCCTCCAGTATTGGGCTAAAGCCACCCCCAATCTGCCTTGCCTGTCTTAATTCCTCCTGCAGACCCTCAATCTCCTTTCTAAGTTTTTCTATGTGGTTGAACACTAAACTAAATTGAGAACTAAGCAAAGACAAACTAAATAAACTGAATTAACAGGCAACAGAAGAAATTAATGACTCACCATAGTAATGTTGATCTCATCTGTGTCAATCTTCACCATTCATCACCTTTGGGTAATGTGGCCGGAAGTCATGACCCAGAGGAGCTTTTTGGGATGGGTGGAGTTGATGCACTGACGCACTTGCGTGCACCCGCGGGTTGGTGGTTGGTGTCGCTGACCCGTCCTCCTGCCAGTTCTTTGTCTCCCACTGTAGAGGTCGCACTCATGTAGAGCTGCTGCGCAAGAGGCCTAGTTCATCTGAAAAGCCTTCAATGCCAAAATCCCTTCGATGCCAAAAACCCTTGGATGACGAAATCTCTTCAACATCATTTTGTATCCTGCTTGGTTCCATTCTACCACCACGCGATGCTGCTGGCAAGACTGTTCCTTTTCTTCATTTGTTGGTGACATCGAGTCTTTTGTTTAGGCTTGTTTGTGCCATGTGTCATGTCTCTGTCAAGGGGCAAGAAATCAGTTAAAGATAGGGTAGCCACCTATGCAAGTACTCTTGGCATCACACAACCAACATGACCATTGTTTCATGTGCCTTGGCCGCTTCATGATATGAATTTGTGTGATGCCTGCTTCTTCATGGATCATCGTGTCATTGAGTAATGTGCATGGAAGTTGGACGAGCTCCGCTGCCTTTCGAGGGATGGGCACACACTCGTCAGGCCAAGCCGCAGTCTCTTGGCCTTTCGTCTGGGTCCCACTCCCAATTCTATATGGACCGTGGAGGAAGGGGCTTCTGCTTCTAGTAGCCTCACCATTGCAGAAGCCTCACCATTGCAGAAGCCCCTTCCACAATGCAAGAGGCCCAGTCCATCCACCCTGGGGGGGTGGGTGAGAGGCACTACGTTGGCAGTTGTTCCTCTGGGGGCAAGACTCCCCTGATGTCATCTCCTTGGGCTGGGAAGCCTGAGTCAGCATCTTCCTCGACGCCATCTATTGGTGCTGTCTTGGTCCTCTGCGCTGTTCATGGCAGTGTGGGCCCTGATGGCACCATGGTCAGTGCTGGTCCATCGCTCAGTGCCATCTCCACTGTCAATGCTGTTCACGGTGCTGATGGTGCTGACAGCACTGTGGGAGGTTCTACAGTACTGTCCTCAACTGTTTCACACCTCTGCGCCATTTGTGGCGCCGAGGCAGAGCATGGTGCCGTGTCTAGCTCTAGTGCCACTTGTGGAGCCAAGTGAAGACATGGCGCTGTGGGGGGTTTCACTCTCAGCACTGTTTGGGGTGCTGAGGATGCTGTTGGTGTCACTGTCAGTGCTGTCTCTGACCACGGCACCGCTTGTGGCACTGTGGGTCAGGAGGCGCCATGGTGGGCACCGCTCTGATGCTGCTGCTGTCCTCAGTGCTGTGTCTTCTCGTGCACCATTTGTGGTGCAGTTGAGTCTTCAGTGCGGCTCTGGTGCAGTCACCTGGACTGGTACCCCCTTCGGTCAGGATGGCAGCGAGCGTCCGCTTGCTATCTGACATCGGACTTCAGTTTCCACCTCCTCGGAGGTGGAGTCAGACTCTGATTCAGACATGCTGTCTGACTCTTTGGAGTCAGCCCTTCATGTGGACTCCCTGGTAGTTTCCTCAACTGACCGGAACCAGACCCTCTCTGCGCAGCGGGCAGTTGCCTCCATGTCCAGGGTCTGGGGTGCTGGCCAGCAGACAGTGGTGCAAGTCACTATTGTTCTATAGCCTGGCCTCAGAGGGTTTTCTGCCCCCTCAGTGGTGGTACCCCCAGGGCCGATTGAAGCACCTACAGGAGGAGATGGTGCTACTCTCTAGATAGTCCCTTCGGGGACTGATCAGAGTTGTCAGCTGCCTAGGCTGGCATTTGTGAGGAAGAGGGCTCTTTCAGACTCTGAGGGGTTGAGGGGTCAGGGTTCAACAAGGTGACCCTTTTCTGGGACCCACCCGGGTTCAGAAAGGAGTTGTAGTGTGGACCTCCACCCTTCCTTCTTGGTCTCCTCGAGAGGGCCCTGTTCTTTGGAGGTAGGAGACTGTCCTTTTGGAGATCCATGGCCCTGATCATCTCACAGGGGGGAACTTCAGGGTGCAGCCTAGGCAGTTTCAGTATGGTTGATCAGCTGTCGGCTGAGTTTTCCAGAGCTCCTTCTTCCCTTGGAGTTCCAGGTGTGCTCTTTTGCCCGAACAGAGGACAGTTGATTCCTGTTGTCGGCTCTGCCCCCACTGCTCTGTCACCTTCTCCTGCTCTCCCAGGCATTCTTTGCCCTAGTGGACCTCTGTCCTGGAAGCAAATCAGGGCTGTGGCTGCTCAATTCCCTTCATATGTCAGGGCTATGGACAGGCAGGTATTCAACCTCCCTGAGCAACCAGCCACTGAATCAATGAGGTCCTCCACTCCTCATCCTCCTCTTGGGAGGAGAGGACCCTCCGTCCACATCTCCCCTGCTGATGATCTCACGGAGTAGCAGCATTTCCTCTTGAGCATGTTGGAGGACCTGCATGTCACCCCACCAACTCAACACAATCCAGAGCATTCGAGTCATGCCTTCCTGGGCGATTTCAGTGTGGACACCCTTGTGATGCCCCCTGCCCTGCTCCCTTCTGGGAGGCATCATTGCGTTTCTCACAAAGACCCTTTTCCAGAGTCCCAGACTCTAGGGATCTGCGCCTGAGGTACTGTGACCCCTGGAGTCTCCAGGTAGTTTGCCTCATCCTCAGTCAGAACTGGCACAGTTGGACACTCCCGATGGGCTTCGCACCCTCCACTGTGACCGGCCCCCAGATGCAGATTCCATGGATTTTGACTTCTGGGGGAGGAGGACTTTCTACTCAGCATGGTAGCTTCTTTCAATTTCTGCACATCAGGCCCACTATGCTACCTATGATAGGTTTCTGTGGTCCAGGCTAGGTCAACTCTTGGCCTCTATGCCTGATTTGGAGGTAACCAGACAAGCCATTGCACTTTCTGCACGTGGCCTGGAGCTAGCAAGGCACCAAGCAAGGGCATCTTATGACACCAGTGAGCTAGCTTCCAGAGTCATAGGGACAGCAATCTGCAGGAGGCGGACGGCATGGCTACGTCTCTTCCGGTTGTCACCTTTGACCCGGTGTAGGGT
Source organism: Neoceratodus forsteri (assembly GCA_016271365.2). Lineage (NCBI taxonomy): Eukaryota > Metazoa > Chordata > Ceratodontiformes > Ceratodontidae > Neoceratodus > Neoceratodus forsteri. The sequence goes on from JADMNL010000038.1 coordinate 47,567,507, forward strand.
GATTTCTTCCACATACCAGAGAACCCATCTTTTCTCCTGTAGGGTGAGGTGGTATCTGTCAGGGTAACTTCCTGTCCCCTATGAGGGGATCCCAGTCTTGGGCCTCTCCAGACCTGTGAAGGTTCTCTCTCCCAATGTGTCACCCACTGACAGCTAAGGGACTTAGTCTTTTAGGGTCCAGGGTCCCCTGTGGGGGGGCTCGTTACTCACCCAAAGGTGATGAATGGTGAAGATTGACACAGATAGATAAGATATGAAAATTAAGTACTTACTATACGTAATTTTCGGCCACAAAGCTTAGGTCCATAAGACTCAAGTTGAGAACTCAAGAAGAAACAGAGTAGATAGTGAATTAAATATATAACAAATAAAAGAACAACAACAAAAGCCTCACCCTAAGTAAATAGAGGGATGCAAGGTACACCCCTGAGGTGCAACACTGTACCTGCCAACCCACATCCCAAAAATGAAAATTACGTACCTACCGTAATTCTTGATCTTCTTGGACGAGTCTCCACCACTCATTCACACTATTGGGATCTGTGATGGAGGCACTAGGACCCATAGGAGCAAACTTTTGCTGGAGGGTCGGCGCTAGAGATGGAGCCGAGAAACAACAAGCCTCAGCTCATGCGGCAATGACTATCTTGGTGTCGAACCTCCAACCACCACAGTACCTTTTACCAAGGAGGTGCAGCATAACTAACCTAGAAGGGTAGCCTAACCTGAAAACTGGACATAAGATAGTCCGGCGACCCATATAAGAAGGGTCAACAAAGAAGTCTTCACGGCCCAAAGATTTGTGAGTGAAGACCAACAACAGAGGTGAGCTCAGGGATGGAGGGTGGGCATGTGAATGAGTGGTGGAGACTCATCCAAGAAGATCAAGAATTACGGTAGGTACATCATTTTCATATCTTTCTGGACATAAGTCTCCACCACTTATTCACACTATTGGGAGAGTACCGAGCTAATAATCCCCCAGAGGGTGGCAGGAGAGAGCAAGAGCTCACGCTTCTAGGACAGGAGTCCATTAAGGATGGCTCTACCAAAGGAAGAATGTCATCTGGCATGGACATCCAGTGCATAATGTTTAACGAAAGTATGCACTGAGCTCCAGGTGGCCGCGTTGCAAATATCTGCAATGGGCACATTGTGAATTTCCACTAGGGATGCAGCAACCGCTCTAGTAGAGTGAGCGTAAACCCTACCCTCCATCTTAACCTGCACCATGGAATAGCAGTGGCGAAGGCATGCCACTAACCATGCTGAGATACATCTGATAGCAACAGGTTGACCCAGCCGGGCCTTGCTGAAGGAGACAAACAGTTGCTGGGCTTTGCGAAAATCCTTGGTTCTATCTAGATAGAAATGCAAATCTCTCTTAACATCCAAAGAATGAAAAGATCATTCGCCTTCATTTTGGAAGTCTGCAAAGTAAGAGGGAAGGACCAGAGGTTGGTTTAGATGAAACTCTGACACAACCTTACGAAGAAATTTCGGATGGGTCCGAAGGACTACTTTGTCCTTATGGAACACAGTGTACGGAGGATCTGTGACCAGGGCATGTATCTCAGAGACCCTGTGAGCTGAGGTAATGGCTACTAGGAAGGCAGTCTTCCAGGTGAGAAATTTTAGCTCACAGGTGGCCAGAGGTTCGAGAGGTTTCTGAGTGAGCATGTCTAGGACAAGATTAATGTCCCAGGCTGCAACTGCATGTCTTGTAGGAGATCTGGTATGCAGAATTCCTTTAAGAAATCTCTTAACCACAGGTAATTGAGCTAGAGTTAAGGAAAAAAATGGCTCATGATACGCTGAAATGGCACTAAGGTGAACTTTGACTGTAGAGTACTGCAGACCTGAATTTGAGAGGTCCAGGAGGTACTCCAGAACCTTATCTGGTGGACAGGAAAAGGGATTTAAAGAGTACTTTGCACATCAGAGCGAAAAACACTTCCACTTAGCTGAGTAAGTTTTCCAAGTGGCTGGCTTCTGTGCCACCAGAAGAATATCTGAAACCCTACGAGAGACATTGAACTGGTTTACTTCTACTTCTTAAAGAGCCAAGTGTGAAGGTGAAGTGATCTCAGGTTGGGATGGACCACCGCCCCTGAGTCAAAAGGTTCATCTGTAGGGGAAGTGGTCTTGGAGGAACTGCTAACATATTGTTGAGTAGTGGAAACCACAGCTGCCAAGGCCAAAAGGGAGCAATAAGAATCATCTTGTCCCCCTTGAATTCGAACTTGAGGAGTACCCTCTGAATTAGAGGAAGAGGTGGAAAAGCGTAAAGAAAGCGTTTTGTCCACCACAGCCTGAACACATCCTGACAGAAAATGCCAGGCCCTGGATTTCTGGAGCAGAAGAGAGGCAGTTTTGCATTGAGTGGGGATGCAAAAAGGTCCAGGTCTGGAGTTCGCCAGTCTTTGAATAGTGACTGAACTATGGTTGAGTCGAGAGACCACTCATGAGGATCTGTCTCTGTTCTGCTGAGACGGTTTGCCAGCTCGTTTAGTATTCCCGGTAGGTAGACCACTTGAATTAGAGCCTTGTGCTCCAAGTACCATTCCATACCCTCATTGCTTCTAACACCATGAAGTCTTGCTATATTATGACTATATGCAGTTAGCCACTGCACTTGAACTGCCCCGAGAGGAAAAGTTAACTCCAGAGAGTCTGGAGTTCCACAGCACGGGGCTTATACCATAGTTTATCTGGCCAGTTTCAAATGAAACTGTCAGATTCTTTACTCACCTTACTGAACAGTCGCCCGAGATCAGCTCCTTCAGCTCGGTTCATTGTCTCGTTTGTACCGGTTCATTTGAACCGCAAAGTATTTATTTTACCGCATTTCGGTTAAAAGCTCCATCTGGTAAACCGTAAGTAGAAAATTTAAAGTCTGTGTGGAAATTCAATTATCAGTTCGGTTTTGAACCGATCGGGTTGCTGAATTTAACGTTTTAAAGTGTTGGTTGGGCTTTTAGAGTGCGGTTCCCGGTTCTTATTGGTTCTAAAAAAACCTTGCTTTTAAATAGGTTTTTTCAAATACCCGTGACACGGTTAGGAACCGATAAGGGTGTCTTGCCTGGCACTGCCATCAAAAGGGCAAGTTTTTGGTTAGGCTGGCATTATGTCTGAGAAACCCAAAAGAAAAACCGGGCCCACTGGGTTTCAACACTGTAATGTCTGTGGGGAAGCCTTTGCCAAGGCTGACCCACACACCACTTGTGTTTATTGTCTGGGGGCTGACCACCTCCTGTCAGACTGCCAGGTGTGTAAAAATGTCCCTGCAGCCACCCTGGAAAGGAGATTGGGCCGGCTCAGGGAACGAGAGGCCAAGAAGTCCGCTTGACCGGATGGCCAGCCCGGTCCAGTACCCACTGGACCAGAGGGAGTGCCCTCTGACCAGGGCGAGACTTCCTCGGGCAAAAGGAAGGCTGGTTCTGAGGAACCAGTCTCAGTGAAAAAGACAAAGAAATCAGTAGGTTTGGAGTCCAAAATTGTCTCTCCAACTGCTGCAGAGATAGCTAAAGCCATACAGATTGTCCAGTCACTGTCTCAGGGTCCTGTCGAACCACCTACAGTTGGTAAAAGGTTGGTTCGTTCAGTGCCAGTGGTTCAGGAGTATGATGTTGAGGAATTTTATGAACCACAGGAGGGGGAAGAGGAATTTGATCAATACATGTGTGGCTGGGAGGGTCTGGACGTGCCCATTGAATCGGACATTTCTCCAGACAGACCTTTAGAATCTCCTCCTATTCTGTCTGAGTCCCCTTCTCATTTTATGTTTTACAAAAAGGTTGCAGAAACCCTCTAGCTTCCTTTAGAGGAGGCTGTGGATGAGCAAGAGGAGCCTGATTTTGTAGAAATGATGGAATTCCAGAGTCTAGAAGATTGTCTATTCCCTTGCATAAGTCATTTAGGAAGCAAACAACAAAGATTTAAAAAAATCCTCATTCTGTCCCTCCTGTAGACAAAAAAATGGACAGAATATATACTTTGTCAGGCTCTGATACAGACTTCCTCACTGAGCAGTGTAGTCATGTAGGTGTGGCACAAGCTGCAGCCTGTGACAAGGCTAATATTCCCCTGGCCTCACATCCTCCTGATAAGGATTCCAGGAAGATTGAGGCCATGGTGAAGAAACAGTATATGGCAGCTTCTTTGGGACTCAGGCAGGAAAATTATATGGCTTATGTGGCTAGATATCAGAAATCTAGGTGGGACACAGTATTACAGTTAGCCAAGCAGGCCCATGGCCAGCTGGCTAGTGAGTTGGAACAGGTGGCTGCTGATGGCATTGAAGCCTCTAAAGTTCAATTTCATACTGCTGTTGATGTTAATGATGTTTCCTCTAGGGTCATGGCCACTTCTGTAGCTTTCGTAGGTTGGCACTAATCTGTCCCAAGATACTCAGTCAAAGGCTATGGATTTTCCTGTTGTGGGTAATTCTCTGTTTGGGGAACAAACAGAAAACTATATAAAAAAATGAATGAATACAGAACTACCTACAAAAGTGCCCAGGCTAAGGTGAGGCATGCCACTCCACAGAGGCACACTCCCAGAGGTAGTGGCAGGCCTTTCACAGGCCTTTTACCAATTTCAGGCCTCCTCTGCATTTGCACAGAGGGGGTTTCTTTAGAGGCAGAGAGCAGGCACAAGTAAACCATCCCTCCTCAGCCTAAGGCTACTGTTGCAAGCAGGCACCCTGATGGGGTGCCCAGGGCCATTTCTCCTGTACCAGTGGGGGCAGGTTGGTTTATTCAGCCAGAACTGGGTGTCCTAACTTTGGACAGGTGGGTTCTGGAGGTAATAAGCAGAGGTCTGAGTTCTCAGTTTCAAACAGTTTCCCAAGATGAGAGCCAGACATTTTTCACCTGCAAATCCTTCAGAAGCCCTTGCTTTGGAAGCAGAGGTTTCTTCTCTTCTGGACTGCAAAGCAGTAGAAAGGGTTCCTCCTTGCCATCACGGCAAGGGGTTGTACTCAAGATACTTTCTTACCCCAAAAAAGACAGGAGAATGGCGGCCCATTTTAGATTTAAGGTACCTGAACAAGCATCTTTTGAAACCAAAGTTCAGAATGTTGACTCTGGCAATGATATTGCCTTCTCTAAGGCCAGGGGACAGGCTAGCTTCCCTGGACCTCAAGGATGCCTATTTTCATGTTCTGATCAGGCCTTCTCACCGAAAGTACCTCAGGTTCGAACTCCCCTCAGGCCACTACCAGTTCAGGGCAATGCCCTTCGGCCTTATCTCTGCGCCAAGGGTATTCACAAAATGTCTAGCTGTGGTAGTGGCTCATTTAACTCATTCTATCCTATTGTCACTTGGAATGTTCAGGTACTCTCTGCCTGCTGCTAGAACTCCTGTGTGCCTGAAGGGGTTTTAGATCTGCAGCATTGATACAAACACACTGTGCTTAAACCTACATATCTTAAAATCCATACATCCAATTTTAAAACTGTGAAAAGAAAAGTTTTTCAAGACAAAAAGTTTTTGAAAATTAGTGAGGTTTGGTAATGTTTATTTAACTGGATTTAATGTTGTGGGAGGTTGTTTTCATATTTTAATAAATTCTGATGATTTTATCTAACTATAATTATGTTCTGTTTACTTAGTCATGCAAAAATATTAAATTTCTGTAAAATTGTTGATTAAAATTGTTAAAATATACAGTAAACATCTGTCATTGTCTAAATATAAATTTTGCTAGATCTTCCTTGTCAATCTTCACCATTCATTACTTCCTGGTGTAAGCGGAGAGCGCTGTTCCGATCACGAGAGCTTTTTTTTTTTTTAAACTTTGGCTATGGCACCGTCCTCGAGGTGACGTCATGCGTCATGCGCGAGGGGCGGCCGTTAGTAGCGACCGACTCCTCCTCCAACTCAGTTCTGTTTCTCCCGCCGTCGAGGCAGCACCTGCTTGCGCGGAGCGAGTAATTAGTACTGCGTAGTCTAGGCCGACTCCTGTTTTTTCGTCACACTCGACGCCGATCCGGTAAGACTGTTCTTTTTTCTATCTTACGGCGCCGGGTGTGTTTCCTACTGTGTTTAGCCTTGTTATTTTCGCGTTATGTCCGGTTCTGGAGCTAAGCGCTTTTCGAAGACAGGCCGCGCCCCTATGCGTCGGTGCTCCTGTGGCGGCATTTCTCCGTCTCGGACCAGCATGCGTTGCCTTGCGTTGCCTGGGACCCAACCATGATATGGATTCGTGTGATGCCTGTTTCTCGATGGACCGCCGCGTCCTCGAAATCCGAGCGTTTAAGCTCAGCAAGGCCCCGCCGACTTTCAGGGGACAGCGTCGCTCGCGGGATTCTCAAGCAAGGTCATTAGGCCTTTCCCCCGGGTCCCCTCCTGGGCCTATACGGTCCGAGGAGGAGGGGGTCTCCTCATCTTTTCTTGCCGAGGAGGAGGCCCCTTCTGCGGTGTTGAGGGCGTCGTGGTCCCTCCGGGCGCGGCAGCGGACACCGCCTCGGCAGTCACCTCTTGAAGTGCAGGCTCCCCGTGTCGAGGCCCTCGACTTTTGGGCCTGGCTCGGGTGGACCCTCGGCGCCACCTGTCGGTGCCGTTTGAATCGGCGCTGTTCACGGTGCGGTGATCGATCTGGCACCGTTTCCAGCGCCGCTTTGGATCCCGGCACCGTTCGTGGTGCCGGTGATCGAAGCGGCACCGTTGGCGGCGCCGATTTGGATCCCAGCGCCGTTCGCGGCACCAGTGATCGAGGCGGCACCGCTGGCGGTGCCGCTTGGCCTCTGCGCCGTTCGCGGCGCTGATGGACATGGTGGCGCCGTCGGCGGTGCCGCCTCGCCTCCCGATGCCGGCGGTGCCGTGGGCCTTGTCCTTCCTCCAGACGGTGCCAGGCCTGCGGCGCCATTGGGGTCTGGAATTAGGCCTGGCTGCTTCCGACGTGGGGGGGCGAGCGGCGTCTCCCTTGGTACCGGGGCCGTTCGTGGCCCCGTGGCCTCGGGGACCCCTGGGGTGGCCAGCATCGAGGTCCAGCTGGTCTCGTCCTCCTCGGAGGGCGATGACTCGGACGTGGACCCATCCTGGCACCCCCACTTTTCGGAGTCTGGGTCCCCGGTGACTAGAGGTGCCAGGTGGCGCAGTGGGCCCCTCCCTCTGTCCCCCCTACTGTCGTCTCCTGAGGGTTCCCCGGCTGGGGGTGGCCGGGAGCCTCAGGGGAGCAGGCGTGGGGGTGACGGAGGGGGAGGATCCCCTCTCTGGAGGCCCGGTGACAGCTACCCCCGGGGTGCTGTTGCCCCCTCTAGGGACAGGGGGACGCTATGGTCGAGGAGGAGGGCCCTCTCGGAGTCTGAGGGGTTGAGGGGCAGGGGGTCTGCCACTCGGTCTTCTTTGGCCACCTCAGGAGGGGTGGCCAGGAGCCGTAGTGCGGAGCCTCACCCCTCCCTCCAGGGTTCTAGGGTGTTCTCCGGTGGCATTTGTGCGGACTGCCCTTCTGGATCCATGCAGTCCCGGCATCGTCACAGGGGAAGTTCTCCCTCAGGGTTCTTCCAGGCTCCGCTTCCCCAGAGTTCCGTTCTGCGGCCTGGTCTGATATCTGGGATCCCTCCTACTAGGCCTCCTTTCCCCAGATTTCATAGCCCTCACAGAGAGCAGTTGCCTCCTCGGAGGTGCCCCTCTCCCATCTCTCTGCCTTCACCACCCCCGCTCCCAGGCCATATCGGTCCTACGGGTCCGTTATCTTGGGAGCAGTTCAGGGGTTCTGCGGTGGCCTTCCCCTCATATGTTAGATACATGCATGAGCGGGTCTTTCACCTTTCCCCACGCCAGGAATCCTCTGGACATTCCACCTCCCATCATCCTCGTCTCCTTCCTCTGAGGGAGAGGAACCCCTCTCATCTTTCCTCCGATGCTGATTTCACGGAATATCAGTTTCCTCTCAAGGATGGTGAGGGATCTTGGATTCCTATGTTCAGAGGACAATACCCAATGAGAGGCGAGAATTCCTTGGTGAATTCAGTGCCCAGCATTTGGTGGTACCTTTCTGGCCTATCCCCTTCCAGGAGGTGTCTATCCGGTCCTGGCAGTCCCCAGCCGCTTCTTCTCCAGCCCCGGCTGACTGCCAGCGTAGGTATTGTGCCCCCTCAGAGTCTCTAGGTTCCCTTCCCAACCCGCCATCTGGTTTGGTTTACCTAGATACTCCTTATGGGCGCCGCTGCCTGGCGCACGACCGCCCACCGGATGCAGACTCTCTCCAGTTCGACCGTTGGGGGCGAAGAGTGTTCTCTTCTTCTCATGCGAGTGCCTGTATTGCATCACATCAGGCTCACCACGCTGCCTACAACCGGCATTTGTGGTCGATGATGTCCCAGCTGCTGGCATCAATGCCTGACATGGAGCAAACCAGACAAGCCGTTGCCCTCTCTGCGGTAGGCCTGGAGCTGGCAAGACACCAAGCAAGGGCATCTTATGACGCCAATGAGGTGGCTTCCAGGCTTGCGGGGACAGCGATCTGCATCAGGCGGACGGCATGGCTTCGTCTTTCCAGGTTGTCACCCCTGGCCCGGCGTAGGGTGATTCGCTCTGCCTTCCGGGGGACCCATCTTTTCTCCCCTAGAGCTAGGGAGACTTTACAGGGCTCCCTCCATCTCCTCGTCCTCGGGAGGCACCTCCTAGCTCTTTCCCCACTAGGCTTTCTGAATAAGCCAGGGTCTTCTCCTTCTGTTTCTCACCAGCAGAAGGCTGGGGGTCTTGTTCCCTCAGGGTGTGGCCTCTTCCCCCTCCCGGGAAGAGGAGCTTAATACTCACCAGGAGTAATGAATGGTGAAGATTGACAAGGGAAGATATAGAAAATTACCTACCTACCATACTTCTTGATCTTCTTGTATCTTCACCATTCACTACTTACACCTCCCACCATCCCTCCGTGGCCTCTTCCAGTGGCTTCTCCACCTCCTGTCTCCTTCCTGTCTCTGCAATAAATAAAAAAAAAACTTCAAAAGATAGGAAGAGTTGCTCAACTTTTCCAAAAAAAAAAAAATCTATATCTTTGGGGGGAGGGTTCTTATTTCTCCAGAAAAATTATTTACTCTAAGATTCTTGGGCCATCCCGTGGGTTTGCATTGGCGATCAAACTGCACAACTATATCTTGCCATCCCTCGGGCGAGATACCTCTCGGGTTTTAGCCTGGCTCAGGCTATTCAGTTTTGATCCTGCAATCCCGTGCTCCAGCTGTTGTGCCCTAGAATCAAGAACCCCTCCCACTTCTCTAATTCTTGCCTTGCAGAGCGGAGGAACGGGCACGTCTGTTTTTCTTTTCTCAAAAAAAAAAATGCTGAGGGAACTCTCTTCGACTGCTATAGGCATTTTTAGTATTGAGGTTATGCTACATAGCCATCTGTAAAAATAAAAAGAAACAACAAGAGAAAGAGGCAGGCAGCCTTCGTGAGATTTTGATGATTGGTTTTCCTTCAAGTGTCCTCCTGGACAATTTACAGAAGAGCAGTGCTGATCAGAACCAATCCCAGCCAGCCTAAACCTCTGGCCTGCCTTGGCAGTCCGCCTGAGTCTCACTTTATGCTACGCCTGAAAGGCTACATTTTCCATTTCAAAACCCCTGAGCAGCGCTCTCTTACTGCCTGGGGTTTATTCTTCCCTCCTCGGGTGTCCTCCAGTTAAAGGCCTCATGCCAGGACCCCAAGGGGGTATCAACAACAATGGCATGTTGAAGATGAGGACTATGCCCTCCTGAGTCTGTCTAGCGGGTTTGGTGAACCTTCTTCAGCTCTATCTCCGGGATTCTTGCTTCCTATTAGTCAAGCCTTCAGCTATAAGCTAACTATGCTCGTTGGGCATTCTGGTCCCTTCAACATCCCATCTCTCTTCTCTCTCTTCTTCTTCTTCATCTTTCTCATTTCCTTCCTTTCTCTCCTCCTAGAGTCACCAGGTAAGGAGGCCCTGCAGTCCCTAGGTTAGGGATACTCTTATCTCCTCTGTCCTTCCTCCATCAGCTTATTCCCTTTTTCAGTTCATTCTTCCTTGCTTTGCTATCCCTTGGCTATCTTGCCTCGCTATCTCTATTCTCTGCTTTCACTTTTGCCTCTCCGGCTCACAGAACTGAGTTGGAGGAGGAGTCAATCGCTACTAACGCGCCCTCACATGACGATGAGCGTCACTCTCGAGGACGGTGCCGTTAGCCAAAGTTTAAAAAAAAAAAGCTCCCGTGATGGGTGCGCGCCTCCGGCTTACCCCTGTAAGTAATGAATGGTGAAGATACAAGAGAAAATCAACAATTACGGTAGGTACGTAATTTTCATTTTTTTACCATTTTTTTTAGTCAGAAATCAATATCTGAATCTCTTGTTATTACAGTTTGAGTTTTTTGTTCCATTCCACTGGTTGGAATTTTGCAGTGTATGATTCTTCTTATCCACTGATTTTAGTTTATGAATCTGATTATGATTTTTCTGTATTTCCCTAGTTGAGTAAGAATATATTCACATTACCTTAGAAGGACATATCAGGAAGTGATGCAGGAAGGAGTGCTTTGTGAGGTCAAGTGATGTAAATAGGAAGAACACCTCCAGTGCAGGTCAGTGAGCTGACACAGGAAATGGAGACATTTGTTAGTGCTGGAGGGCTCTCTATGATTAATTGCATATTTGCTGTAGTTAAAATGTGTAATTTCATTGAAATAAACTATTTTATTTATTTTGTAATAAAACCCATAATAAGTATAGGAAACTGTATTTTATTTGTGCTGTTTGCTTTATCATACTGTAAATGAAGCATGATGTTGTTCATGTAAAGGTTCCATCGTTCAGTATACATCATGTTACATAAATCTGTGTATTATTTAATTTCTTGGCATAGTTTATTTTTTTGGGGTTGTATTATGGGATGGTTTAAGGTGAGGGAATGACTGTATGATGAAGCACTGTGTGTTAGTGGTGGTGGTGGGGGGGTCCTGCATGCATAATACAGGATCAGATGCACTTCATATGTTCTGTGGAAATGAGAGGAGCTGTATGCCTGTAATAATGGTGCTAACAGACACTGTAGATACATTATGGGTATACGTATAGGATGATGAAATTGCTGAAAAGGCACTGGTAATTTGGGGTATACTGTGTCATGGGGAAGGGGGTGAGTGTGCCTGTACCAAGGAATGATGCTCATAGGCACTGCAGTCATTTTGCATCATGAATTGGCACCCATCCTTGGGGGTATACTATGTTGTAGGGAAGCAGGGGGCTGCCTGCACCTGGTAATGGTGTTCATATGCCATGCAGAAACGTTGTGAGTACACATACAGGGTGATGACATGGGCACCTGTAAAGGTTGTGTACATATGTGCTGTGTCACATGGTTTGCCTGCATACACACGTGATATGTTGCAACATTCAGTATGGTGCACTGTGTGGGTGGGAAGGAGTGTGGGTATGCCTGCACCATGGAGTGATGCTCATTGGTGCACGTGTGTACTGTGTGCTATGTTTCATTTGAATGGGTGCTATATAGTCATACACTGGCACTGATCACATCACAGTGCATCAGAGGTAAGGATGGTCTGAGCATTATGAGCACAAGGACTAAAGTGGTTGTGGAGTGATTCGAACGTGAATAGAACATTACAGTGCATCTGAGGGTAGTGTTGGAATGAATCTTGATGTGCACAATGGACTACACCATGGTGATTGAGGAGGATCCATATCAGTAATGCACATCACAGAGTGTCAGAGATAAAGGTTGGACTGAAGACTGATGAACAGATGGACTAAACTGGTGACTCTGGTGGGATTTGAACCTGAACAGCACTTTACAGTGCAGTAGAGGTTGGGGCTGGACTGACACCAGATCAGTCAATGGACAACATAATTGGCTGTGGAGGGATCTGAACCTGAGTTGCACTTCACTGTTCACTACAGTTTGGAGCACGATGGATGCATGATAAGGAGATAGATTTTACAAGTGTCTGTGGAGGGATTTGAGCCTGAGATTTTACAAGTGGCTGTGGTGGGATTTGAGCCTGAAGAATACTTTACAGTGCATCAGAGATTGGGGCTGAACTGATGTCATCTGAATTGATGGGCTACACGAGTGGAAGTGGAGGTTTTGAACATCAAATGCACTTACCAGTGCATTATGGGATTGGTCTGGACTGATACATGGTAAGTCAATGGACAACACCATCAGCTGTGGAGGATCTGAACCTGAAATGCACTTCACTGTTCACTACAGTTTGGGACTTGACTGACACATGATAAGGAGACAGATCTTACAAGTGGCTGTGGAGGATTTGAACCTGAATAATACTTTACAGTGCATCACAGATTGGGGCTGAACTGATGTCATATGAATTGATGGACTACACCAGTGGATGTGGAGGGTTTTGAACATGAAATGCACTTCATAGTGCATTATGGGATTGGTCAGGACTGATGCATGGTAAGTCGATGGACAACACCATCAGTTGAGGAGGGATCTGAACCTGAAACGCACTTCACTATTCACTACAGTTTGGGGCTCGACTGATGCATGGTAAGGAGCTAGATCTTACAAGTGGCTGTGGAGGGATTTTAACCTGAAGAACACTTTCCAGTGCATCAGAGGTTGAGTCTGGACTGACGTCATACGAATCGATGGACAACACCAGTGACTGTGGAGGGATTCAAAACTGATTTGGCCTTTACCATGCATCAGGGATTGGGGCTGGACTGATGCCAGATAAGTTGAAGGCAACACCATTATTTTTTCATTTTAAACAATCAGCAACTGTGTATTAGGGAGAAAACTCAAGTGCAGAGCATGAGACAAACCTGCTACTGACCCTAACCCACTTACCATCCATAACGAGGGAGCAACATGCCACATAGATTTTAACATAGCCATAATTCGAACATAAACTCTTTAAAAAGTAACAAAAGCAGCTGAATTCACGTGACCGCATCTAGTACATGCACAAGAAACTCTCTCTCCCATCAGGAATGCCAGCCGGATCCATAAGATGTGATCACACAGGATGACCAGAAATTATCCCAAAATGAACAAAGTGACAACTATGAAAACTTTTATCATAAATAAAAATAAAAACAAATAAAGTAAATACAGATTACAAATTGAGGTTTTGGCACTGAAATGAAGTGAGTATTTTAGGATAAGAGCAGCACCTCCATCTTGAATCTAAGTTTCCAGTCACCATGCTCTTCCTGCACCAGTGTGCACTCTGACTGGTTAATGGAAATAGTGACGTGTACAATAAGCATAGAGCAAGCATGGCAACCAATCAATATGACCAAATGGTGATGCGCTACAGAGCTAGGGCAGGTACAGGTGAGGGCTGTGACCCCTAACTGAAACATCAAAAAAAAATCACTGTACACTCCAGAGCCCAGAGAGCCAGTTTCCCTCCAGTGACAGTTGTAAAAAAATACGAGTCCTTGCTTTAATGCTAAATAAGGATTTAGCCTAACATTTCAGGCACACACATTGAATAGAATGGTGGAAGGCACAACAAAAGATCTGCGTGCAGGTTCCCTGGTGCTTTGACAACTAAGGCTTCATAAGGGGGATGGTGCCTGCATCTAAGACAATCCCTTTATACCAATTAAATTCAGAACTGATGATGTCAGAAAATCTGACCAATCACAGAGCTCGATTTTTAAATACAGATATATTCAGTTCACTTAGTGGTATAAATGGACTAATAGTTATAACAATCATGATATCAGTGACAACATGTTATTGTAGAAAAATACCCCAAAAGACAAATAAATACACCAAAGTGGTGACGGCCAATCGGATTGCTTGAATAAAAAAAATGTAAATTATGAAATTAATTATAGTGTAAACCTGATCAGCTTAACATGTTACACTAAAACAAGATGATTTGTTGTTATGATACAAACTAATGGCAGAATGAACATAATACATTTTTCACAGCACATGCAAAAAATATTAAATTTATTTATTTATGTATTAAGGCTTGTTTTCTCAAAAATATCCAATGGGAACACATATTATATTAGGTAAAATCAGTAAGGGTACGATGTCCCCTATTAGCTGGTACAACTCAATTCATCAAATGTAAACAAATGCTTGAGCTGCACCAAGAGAAAGATATGGACGCCATTTGGCGTCATCAGGCACTACAGCAAATGATTTAGGATGCCATATGGCGTCATCAGGAAGAAGAGGTATGTTTTTTTATGACACCATATGGCGTCATCAGGAAGGAATGAGTTAAGAAGGCAAGGGATTGCTGTGTTTCCCTACCTGGACGACTGGCTCATAGTGGGTCAGTCCTCAGATCAGGTAAAATCCCACTTGCAAGTCACCCAGCAGCTTCTCACCTCCCTGGGATTCCTGCTGAATTTACCAAAGTCAGTTCTCAAACCAGTTCAGGTACTAACTTTCATAGGTGCAGAATTGAACACAAAGTTAGCCAGGCATTTCTCCCTCGGAAAGGGTAGACAGACTCATTGCCCTGGCATCCTTTACCCTGCAGGTCTCTCGACCAGCAAGGCATTTTCTGCAACCCTAGGGCACATGGCTGCTTCCCACAGCTGTAGTGCAGGAGCAAGATTCCAGATGAGGGACATTCAGTTCCATTTGAGGGCCTATTGGTCTCAAGGAGGGACCTCCTTTCCAAATTGGTTCCAGTGACCCAAACCCTGATCCTGGCCTTACACTGGTGGTAGGATCAAAGCAATCTAAAGCAAAGGTTCCTTTCATTCCTGTTTCCACTCCCTCACCCCTCACCACGGATGCTCCTCTGTTAGGGTGGGGGAGCTCACTTGGGCAACCTGTCCACTCAGGAGTGTGGTCTCCCAGGAATCTCTGCTCCACATCAATCTTTTGGAACTCAGAGCTGTCTTTTAGCTCTTCAGGCATTTTCAGCTTCTGTCCAGAACAAAGTAGTTCAAGTCAGGACAGACAATACCACAACAATGTGGTGCATCAACAAGCAAGTACCGGTCATCAGCCTTGTGCATCAAGCAATGAAGTTGTGGTCCTGGCTTACTCCTGAACACCTCCCTTATAGCAGTTCACCTTCCAGGGAAGGACAATGTCCTGGCGGATGCCCTTAGCAGGATTTCTCAGGGCCATCACGAATGGGCTCTGAATCCTCAGGTGCTGGGGTCAGTCTTTGCCAGATGGGGCACCCCTCAGATAGATCCTTTCGCAGCCCCAGACAACCACCAACTTCCTCTGTTTTGTTGCAGGCCTCCAGTGCTGGGATCAGTCCCCCTGGACGCCTTTTAGTTGGATTGGAAAGGGAAGATCTTCCCTTGTCAATCTTCACCTTTCATTACTTCCTGGGGTGTAAGCCGGAGGCATGCACCTGTCACGGGAGCTTTTTTTTTTTTTTTAAAGGTTTGGACTAACGGCACCGCCCTCGAGAGTGACGTCATGCGTCCAGCGCGAGGGGCGGCCATTAGTAGCGACCGCCTCCTCCTCCAACTCAGTTCTGTTTCTCCTGCCATCGAGGCAGCACCTGTTCGTGGAGCAATGAGTTTTTTTCTACCTGTGTAGTACCGACTCCTGTTTTCCGTTGCACTCGATGCCATTCTGGTAAGACTGTTCCTTTTTTCTATCATACAGCCAGGTGTGTTTTCCTACTGTGTTTTATCCTTGTTAGTTTCGCATGATGTCCGTTCTGGAGCTAGCACTTTCAGACGGCTACCCATGCATCGTGCTCCTGTGGTCGGCATTTCCGTCCGGACTGGCATGACATTTGCCTCGCTGCCTGGGACCCAACCATGACATGGATTTGTGTGACGCCTTGTTTCTCAAGGACTGCCGTGTCCTCGAAATCCGCACGTTTAAGCTCAGCAAAGCCCCGCCGACTTTCGGGGGACGACGTCGCTTAAGGGATTCTCGGGCAAGATCTCTAGGCCCTTCCCCTGGTCCTCCCGGGCCTATACGGTCCGAGGAGGAGGGGGTCTCCCCATCTTTTCTTGCCGAGGAGGAGGCCCTTTCTGCGGTGTTGGGGAGCGTCAGTCCTTCTGGGGCCGCGGCACCAACACCGCCGGCAGTCACCTCTCGGAGGTGCAGGCTCCCCGTGTCGAGGCCCTCAACTTTTGGTCCTGGCTCGGTGGACCTCGACCGCCATCTGGTGCTATTTCGATCCCAGCACCGTCATGTGCCGGTGATCGAGTCAGCGCCGATTGGATCCCGCGCCGCTTATGCACTGTGATCATAGGCACCATTGGTGGCACTGCTTGGATCCCGCACCGTTCATGTGCCGGTGATCATGGTGGCGCCAGGGTGTCGCTTGGGCTCGGTGCCGCTCGCGGGCGCTGATGGTCGGCAGCACTGTCAGCGGTTCCACTCACCTCCCAGTGCCGCCGACGGCACCGTGGGCCTAGTCCTACTCCTTGCGGTGCCGGCCTGCTGGCGCTGTGGGGGTTCGGATTTGGCCTGGCGGCTGCCGGGCGTTGGGGCGAACGTGCCGCCTTGGTACCGGGCCGCTCACGGCACCATGGCCTCTGGGACCCTGGGTGGCCAGCATTGAGGTCCAGCTGGTCTTGTCCTCCTCGGAGGATGATGACTCAGACGTGGACCCATCCTGGCACTCCCCTCTCTGGGTCTGGGTCCCTGTGGCTAGAGGTACCAGACGGTGCAGCGGGCCCTCCTCTGTCCCCCTTCCATCGCCTCCTGAGGGCTCCCGGCTGGGGTGGCTAGGGGTCCAGGGGCAGGTGTGGGGTGACGGAGGATGCTCCTCTCTGAGGGTCGGTGACAGCTACCTCAGGGTGCTGCTGCTCTCTGGGGATAGGGGATGCTGCTGTCGAGGAGAAGGGCCCTCTCAGAGTCTGAGGGGTTGAGGGGCAGAGGGTCTGGTGCTCGGTCTTCTTTGGCCACCTCGGAGGGGGTGGCCAGGAGCCGTAGTGCAGAACCCCGCCCCTCCCTCCAGGGCTCTAGGGTGCCCTCCGGCGGCGTTCGTGCGGACTGCCCTTCTGGATCCATGCAGTCCCAGCGCTGCCACAGGGGAGGTTCTCCCTGGCTCTTCCAGGCTCCGCTCCCAGAGTTCCGCTCTGTGGGCCTGGTCTGTTGTCCGGGATCCTCCAGCTAGGGCCTGCTCTCGGATTCCAGAGCCCTGGCAGAGAGCAGTTGCCTCCTCGGAGGTGCCCTCTCCCATCTCTCTGCTCACCACCCCGCCCCCAGGCCATGTCGGTCCCACGGGTCCGTTATCCTGGGAGCAGTCCAGGGCTCTTGCGCGCCTTCCCCATATGTTAGATACATGCATGAACGGGTCTTCGACTCTCCCCACCGCCGCAGGAATCCTCTGACATTCCAGCTCCCGATCATCCTCGCTCCTCCTCTGAGGGAGAGGAACCCCTGCTCATCTTTTCCTCTGATGCTGATTTCACAGAATATCAGCATTTCCTTTCGAGGATGGTGAGGGATCTTCGGATTTCCTATGTTCTGAGAGACGATACCGAATGGGAGACGCGAGAATTCCTTGGTGAATTCAGTGCCCAGCATTTGGTGGTACCTTCCTGGCCTCAACCCTTCCAGGAGGCGCCTATCCGTCCTGGCAGTCCCCAGCCGCTTCTTCCCCAGCCCCGCTGACTGTCACGAGGTATTGTGCACCTCAGAGTCTCTAGGTACCCTTCCCAACCCCCTCTGGTTTGGTCTACCCAGCTACTTCGCCTGGGCGCCACGTCGGGTGCACGACCGCCCACCGGATCCAGACTCTCCAGTTCGACCGCTAGCTAAGAGTGTTCTCTCTTCTCGCGGCTGCCTATATTGCATCCTCATCAGGCTCACCACGCTGCCTACAACCGCATTTGTGGTCCGATGATGTCCCAGCTGTTGGCATCAATGCCTGACATGGAGCAAACCAGACAAGCCGCTGTCCTCTCCACGGTAGGCCTGGAGCTGGCAAGACACAAGCAAGGGCATCTTACTTACGCTAATGAGGTGGCTTCCAGGCTTGCGGGACAGCGATCTGCACAGGCGGACGGCATGGCTTTGTCTCTAGGTTGTCACCCCTGGCCTGGTGTAGGGGTGATTCGCCTCCGCCTCCAGGGGACCTCGCTTTTTTCCTCTAGAGCTAGGAGATTTTACAGGGCTCCTCCGCCTCCCTCGCCCTCGGGAGGCACCTCCTAGCTCTTCTCCCACTTAGGCTTTCTGAATAAGCCAGGGTTCTTCTCCTTCTGTTTCTCACCAGCAGAAGTCTGGGGTCTTGTTCCTCTAGGTATTTGCTCTTCCACTCGGGGAAGAGGAGCTTGGTATCTAGAAGTGAATGAATGGTGAAGATTGACAAGGAAGATATATAATCACGCATCTACAGTAATTTTGATCTTCTTGTATCTTCACCATTCATTACTTACACCCACCACCATCCCTCAGTGGCCTCCTCCTGTGGCTTCTCCACCTCCTTCTTCCTCTCTCTGCAAAAAATATAAAACAAAAAAAAAAAGAAATTATATCTTGGGTCCATATTTCTATCCAGAAAATTATTTACTTAAGATTTTGGCAGCTTCGAATTGTATGTGGCCAAACTATACAACTATCTTTCCATACCTCTGGCTAGATATTTGGATTTTAGCCTGGTTTGACTATTCAGTTTTGATCCTGCAATCCCATGCTACCAGCTGTTGCTCAGAATCGCAGCCCCTTCTCTCTGATTCTCCTGCAGAGGAGGAATGGGTACTACTATTTTTTTTCTTTAAAAAAAGACAAAGGGGAAAACCTCGGGAACTCCTCCCACTGTTATAGGTATTCTCTGAATTTAAAGTCATGCCCTAAGCCTGTAAGTTATTCTGTAAAAAAAAAAAAAAAAAAAAGGGGGAACAAGGCAAAGAAAACCTTCTAAGATTTTGATGATTGGTTTTCCTTCATGTGTCCTCCTGACAGTTTTATAGAGAAGCAGTGCTGACTATGACTAACCGCCAGCCTAAGCCTCTGGCCCGCCTTGGGAATCCGACTGAGTCCCATTTCATATTCTATAAACCGCCTGAAAGGCTTAGATTTTCCTTTTAAACCCTTGAGTAGCTCATGCTGTCGGGATTTTCCTTCTCCCGGGTCCTGTTGCCTCGGGAGCCCGTGGGATCAAGAACCATGGCATGCCAGGATGACCATGCCCCTGAGTCTGTCTGCGGGTCGGTGAACCTTTCTCTTCAGCTCTATCACTGTGGGATTCTTGCTTCCTGTTACTCGAGCCTTAAGCCATCAGCTAACTATGCCTCTAGGCATTCTGGTCCCTTCAACATCCCATCTTTCTCTCTCTCTCTTCTTTTCTTCCTTATTACCTTCCTTCTCTCCCTCCTAGAGTCGCCCAGGTAAGGAGGCCCCTGCGTCCCTAGGTTAGGGATACTTTATCTCCTCTGTCCTTCCTCCTTCGGCTTATTCCTTTTCAGTTCATTCTTCCTACTTTGCTATCCTTTGCCATCTTGCCTCGCCATTTCTATTTCTATGCTTATTCTTTTTGCCTCCGCTCACAGAACTGAGTTGGAGGAGGAGTCGTCTCGCTATTAACGGCCGCCGCTACAGGATTTCATGACGCCACTCGAGAGCTGTGCCGTTAGTCCAAACCTTTAAAAAAACTTCGTGATCGGGGTGCGCCACGCTTACACCCCAGTAAGTAATGAATCGTGAAGATATAAGAGAAGATCAAGAATTACGGTAGGTAATGTATTTTCATTTCCTGTATGCCTTTCCCCTTTCCTTCTTTTCAGGGTACTAGTAAAATCAGATCTCAGCCCCTGCAAAGTGATTCTGATTGCTCCAGATTGGGCCAGACAGCTCTGGTACCCACTGCTTCTGTCCTTGACAGCTCACTCCTGCCCTGAGCTTGCCCAGAGTCCACGACTTACTGGCCTGTGCACAGGGAGAGTGTGGTATCCCCACATCCTCTCTCATCTCTCAAGGCATGGCTTTGAGGAGTTAGAATTTGCTGACTTACACCTTTCTCAAGGTGTTTTGATATTTTAAAGGCTTCAAGGAAGCCTTCCACTAGGGCTACTAATAATTCTAAGTGGAAAAGGTTTTCCATCTGGAGGTTTGAGAAGCAGATTATCCCAGAATTGCTGATCTTCCCATTTTACTGGACTATTTGGTCCATTTAAATTCCTTAGGGTCTTTAGGCTAGCTACTCTTTAAGGTTCATCTAGCAGCTGTTCTCTTGCTTTTCTGTCAGCAGGTAGTTTGCGTTTTTTCTTTCTCACCCTGTGTTTTCTGTTTTTAAAGGGTTGCTTCACACCAACCTCCTTTTTTCGAGAACCAGCTCCCGCCTGGGACCTGAATGTTTGCATTGCTCAGTAATGCAACCCCTTTGAGCCCTGTCCTCAGCAGAGCTTCCAAGTTTGGACTTGAAAAATGTTTTCCTAGTGGCTATCACTTCATGCCAAATGCATAAGTGAACTACAGGCCCTGTCAGTGGAAGAAGATTTTATCTCTTTCCACAGAGATAAGGTAGTCCTCAGGACTAACAGAAAGCTTTTTGCCTCAAAGTGGTTTCAGATTTCTACCTGAAACCAATCCATCTCTCCTAGTATTTTTCACTGAGCATTCTTCCTCAGGTGAGAGGAGACTGCACAGCTTGGACATCAAAGAGCCTTAAGCTACTATTTGAACACACCAAGGGTCACAGGTCTGAATCCTCCAACTTTCTTCTCCTATGGCTTAGGTTGGCAAGGGAAACCTGCCACTAAGAGGACAGTTGTAAGGTGGATTGTCTCTTGTATCCACTTTTGTTATCAAAACTAGGTACAGAACCCCTCAGGACTGAGGGCTCACTCCAATTAGGGTACAGCTGCATCTCTAGCGGGTTGCTAGAGATATTCCCATTCTGGAAATCTGTCAAGCTGCTACTTGGAAAACAGTTCACACTTTTACCAAGCATTATTCCCTGAATATTCAGTCCAGCAGAGATGTTCATTTTGGTACAGCTGTGCTTCAGAGCCTATTTCCTAAGTAGGTTCTGACCCTCCTCCATGGAGGTACTGCTGTGTATTCAGATATAGTCATAATATAGCAAGACTTTGTGGTGTTAGGAAGAAAGATTATGTGAGCAGTCTATGCACAAGGCAAGTCTATTGTGTTAGTGAGGTGAATCAGCCTGCTATTCCATTGTTACCTTGTCCAACCTCTAATCTCTGAAAATGCTACAAAATGATTACGGGTAAGGTACCACTAGACTGCATACTGCTATGGGAGCACTTGATAGAAGCCCTCTGCAGGCTGCTGTTGCTCAAAGGGTCATGATTGTTCTCAGCTAACCTGAGTACAATAAGGCTGCAAACTGCAGCACCACCACCACTTTTTTTCTAACAAAGTTTTTTTCAATTTTTTTTTTTAATTAGCACGGTTTGTCTATTTGGTTGTTCAAATATCTCTGCTGTCTCATGTTACATGCAAGCAGTGAAGAGGTCCAGGACTCTGATGGTAGATCCTTTCTTAAGTAAACAGTGTTGTTACAATGTGCTATCCTAATTTGGCATGTTTATCAGTTTAACATACTGTAAATCTTGCTTGGATCGTGATCCTAGAATTTAAACCAAAACATCATCACTTGTGATGGAGCTTCTACACCACTATACCCTGTTTATATAGATCACAGAGTGCAACCACAGATTATGTTATATGTTCGTGATACAGGATTCCCAAACCATATAACATGTCCCAAAAATCATTTTATGTATCTAAGTTTGTAAGTCCAAATAGTTCACAATCACCTAAATATGGACCAATCACACTTCTCATTTAGTCCTGTGTCTGGATCCAAGCAGCCCATAGGAACATAGGAACGTGTCGACAGAAAGGATCTCTAGGGCCAACAAGTCTGCACATTAGCCTAGCAACCCCTAGGCCTGCCCCTGATATGCTCCCCACCTTCTTTCTGTGTCTGTCCCACACCTCTTGACCCCACTGAATTTTCTCCCACTAGTTCCTCGCAGCCCATTCCAGAATTTCAGCAAGCATTTCTGTAAAGAAGTTGTTCCTGATGTTGCTCCCTGAACTTGTCCCTCCAGTTGGAGATCAACCATTTTTCTGGGGCACTTTTTCATCTGAAGGGTTTTCAAGGAGCTATCTTGTTTATCCTTTGTGCAGCTATGGTCTCTATCATGTCCCTCACCCTCAACCCAAGGATACATATCCATGGCTCCAAGACCTCCTCATACAGCAGGTAGACTAAGCCGCATAATCATCTTGGTTACCTCCTGTACTCTCTCCACCTTATCTGCATCCTTCCATTGGTAAGGCCTCCAGAACTGACCACATACTCCAGATGAGACCTGTCCAGCAGGGTACAGTGGGACCAAAACTCCATCCCTCCTGCTGGTATTCCTCCCAACTGTATCCTAACACTTTACTGGCTTTTGCCACTGCCCTACCACACTGCCTCCAGCTACTTCAAGTCCTGAGTGCTTGATGACACCCAGTTTCCTCTCCTCCATGGTAATCTGCCAGCTGCCAACCCCTGAGCCTGTATTCCATTCTCCCATTCCTTCTTCCAGGTCCATTACTTGCATTTCACCATACTGATAGATAGTTTCAACTTCCCGCCCAGTCCTCCAATCTCTTATGGCTTCTCTGCATCCTTTCCAGTCAAACCTGTATGTTCTCTATAACCGATTTTGACATCCTCGCAAACAGGATCACTCTACTCCAACCCCTCCACAGTGTCAGTTTACATAGATGTTAAACAGCCGGGTCCCAGCACCGCACTCCTGGGCATGCTGCTCAGGACTTCCAGCCTCCTGAGGGGACCCATTTATCAACACCCCTGTGTTCTCTGACGCTAACCAGTTGCGCAGACATGCACAATCACTCTTCCAAGACCTAGCTATTCCATTATGTGCAACAGTCAACATGTGATAACATATCAAAGGCACTTGAAATTTAGGTAGGCTATGTCCACTGAGCCGGACTGGATCGAACACCAGATTGAGCCGTGAAATAACGCTACTAAATTCATCTGACAAGAGCTGCTTTTGTAAGCCGTGTTGCCTGGGTCTAGCAGGTTGCTTGCCTCCAGGTAGTCCATAATTCTGTCCTGAGCCACCGATCCATAAGCTTGCCTACCACTTCGTTAGACTCCACTGGCCTGCAATTGCTTACCTCCCACCTTCCACCTCCCTATGCATGGGGAGCACATCTGCACATTTCCAGTCCTCCAGGACTACCCCTGCTCATCAAGACTCATTGAATAGATAGGCCAGGGTTTGGTTAGCTCTTCATCTGCTCGTGCTCTACCTAGGGTTAATCCGATCTGCACCATGGCCTTGTCCTTCTCAGGCCCTTGCTACTTCAGATCTCCTTCATGGAATGCCCTCACATTCAGCCCTCAATTCCTGATGGAACCTGACAGCCCCTGGCTATAAATACCATGCTGTAAATAACTATTCAGTAATTCAGCTTCTCCTGGTCACCTCAACCTTTTCCCTGTCACCGCCGACATGCCCGCAACCCTGTACCCCTTTCTCCATTCACTTATATGCCTAAACAAGGTCTGGTCCCTTCCTGACCCTATTGGCTATACTCTCCTCTGTTTGTGCTTTGTCCACCTAACCACCCACCCAGCTTCCTCTGCTTATCATGGTAAGCATCGCAGTCCAGCTGTTCTCGGTGTCATCTTGTACTGCCTGAAAGTCCACCACTTTGCCCCTGATGCTTTCCACTTGCCTGCTGCCTGCAGTGCCTCCTTCTCCTTCTGGCTCTTGCTTACCTTCTTTGAACAGTGTCCATGTTCCACATGATTGCCTCTTAATTTTGGACCAAATATCTTTCAGCCACCCACATTCCCCACCTCCCCATGCCCATCTAGTGTACTCCTCATCTTCCAAATCAAACTATCTTGAAATCTAACACCTTCACTCCTATTTCATGGCATGAGGCTGATGCATGTATCATGAACCACACTGTGTTGTGGTCACTGCTGCTGAGGCTGTCCTGTACTGTGAACTCACCCACCCTGTCACCATTCATAGGTACCAGGTCCAGTACTGCACCCTCCGTAGGTGGCCTTGACCAGCTGACTTCGGTAGGCTATCTGTAGTGGGTAAACAATCGCCTGCTTGGATGAGGAGGCAGACAGTGTTGCTACTCCACACTGAGATCTCCCAGCAGCACTTCACCCGTAATCCGCCATCCTAAGTATCTCCTTGACCATCTGGGTCCATTTCTACAGTTTGCTCCTGGTGGCCTGTACACAACTCCCATTCACACCACCTTGCCCTTCTCCATGCCAGCAAGACCGATAGGGCCTCAGTGTCCCAACACCTGCATTGTGATTCCAACGCCTGGATCCTCCTCACTGAGATAGTCTAGGTTCCTTTCCTGCCAACCCTGTCCTTCTTGAACAGTGTATAACCTGAATGTTCCTGTCCCATTCTGCCCATCATGGAACTGAAGTTTCTGTGATGTCCACTATGTCCATCTCTCCTCCGCCATGATCGATGCCAAGTCTGGGACCTTGTTACCCAGGCTCGATGTTTGTGCACATGGCTCTCTATTTATACCCTTTTCTAACCTCACCTTCCCTCTCCTAATGGCTTTGCTTACCGTGACCACAGATCTGGCTCCCGTCTGCTTTGCTTGCTTCCTGGGGTGGGCAGCTGGTACCCCGCTGAGTTCACTGTTAGTGATACTTACAGCACCCCATATCAGTTTAAATTGTACTGTTGTCTAAAGAATTCACTACAGTGAGAAGGGGAGACGTGTTATGTGTATGAAGAGACATCACTGGGAGAGTGAGACTTGAAAATTAAAACTAGTCCCTGGTAGAATCTGTAGGGCACATAATTGACCGCATGAAAAGATAATAATACAGATGACACAAGGGGTCAACATGGGACTGGATGGAGAGGTGATGCAGTAAAGGGAGCAGGGGAGATTACAGGAGTGGAATACGTAACTTCATAATGCTACCTTTGTTTTGTTTTATTGTTTTGGTAACTTGGTAAGGCCCACTAGGCACAAGTGACTGTTTTCTGGGATGATCCTAAGCTACTGGGGGTGGTGACGACTTGATCAGAGTCATACAGTATGCAAGTGGAGGTTGTTGGAATCAAACCCAGATCTGATGGATGTACCTGAGGTCATTCATAGCTGGTTACTCTAACCTCTAGTCTATACTGCTAGTTCCAAAGGGGGGTAGAAAATAGTGGTAGAACAGCTGTAACATCATAGTAGTGCAGCACAGAGATAAGCTTAACGAGTTAATAGATGTACACAAAAGCAATTCATGTTCTCCAACCTCAACAGTGATAAATAGCACACCAGAAAGGACCAGTGAGGAGCTGACTTACATAGTCTTGCTGTGGGATGCATCATACCGGCAACACAAATTGAAAAGCTGCTCTCCTCCACTGGGCAGTGTTGTCCATGGTCCATATTTTGATTACCCCAGGTCCTTCTCCTCCTGAGTGTTCCACAGCTTAACTCCGCCCAGCCAGTATTCTTCCCGAGGCTTCTGCACCATAAAACTGCATAACTCACACCTCTTACCATTGAACCCCAGCTGCCACCTCTCTAACTACTCATCTACCAAGTTTTTGTCACCCTGCCGCTGCTTCCATCCATCCTCCATTCACCACCACTTTGATTTTGGTGTTGCTAGCAAACGCTTTATCTTGTGTACCACAGCATGTGCAAGGTGTGCTATTAAGAGCCCGATCAATACTGGTCACGCTAAACTGATCCCTGTGACACCCCACTCATCACTGCCCTGGGAGTTCAGATTCACTCCTCTCACCTCCACACTTTGCAGCCCTCGAACTACACCATCTTGTAACCCAGTTCCTATTTTGTGACCCTGCCAAGACACCAGTTAGCTTTCCTGAACCACCCATGATGCGTAGAATCAAGGCATTGCTAAAGTCCAAGTAAATAACGTCAGTCACATGAGCCTTAGCCATCTCACCGGTCACCAGTCATTGCTATTGTATCTGGTTGGTTCGACGATACTTCAATGAGACAAAACACATGCTGCCTCACATGAGGGAGGCAATCTCCTCCTCTTTGGATTATAAGCACTCACGCATGCAGTCTGTATGAAATGTGCTATATAAAAAATATTTCCCACAAGCAGCAGCCACAGAGCTTACAGACTTCTAGGAAACATAAAATGAACTTACAAGCTGAAATGGGCATGCTGGTAGGCCATAGGCCTCTCATTCTGCTTACACTGTCTATGTGTCTATGTATCTATGCTATCGACTGCAAAACAACGTGGTAAAAACTCATGCTTTTTAGCAGGCATTGTGACATCACTGTTCTAACACTGTTATCAACATACACCTGCTGATATGAAAATGCAGTTCATATGCACAATGCAGTTGATGATAATGTGCAGTAAGGAGTCACATTCATGGATAGGTCATGTAAATGTTTTCAGCTAGTGGATAAGGGAGGCAGAATGGTCCATGGAAGTGAGTAATTGAATTAAAAAATGATCAAGGGAGCCGGAAGATGGTAAAAGCTGAATTGGCTGAGAATCAAAAAGCCACTTATGAGGGTGCAAAGGGCACATTTTGTATATTATTTTTTGCCATACAAAAATTAAAAGTGGAGTGGATACTGCCCCCTTCAACCCCCCACCCCCATATCAAAATTATTGATTTGTATTTGTTTCAGCTGAGGTAGAATAGATGTTGTCTAAGTAACTGTTATTTGATTTCAGCAGACTGAGAGTACACAGCATCAAGGCCAGGCCTAATCCCAACACCTTTCAATGATCTGCTTCACACATTGTCTCACAAAGAAAGGAGGATAGAGCCTCAAAAACTCTGATTGCCCTTTCTATAGATAACAGTACCCAACATCAAGTCACAGGTAATCACATTATCTGACAATCGAGTTGCTTTCCAGATGTGTTGGTAATGGCAAGCAATTAGAAAAGACAATAACCAAATGAAGACAGCAGGAACTCTCTTTCACTAAACTGTCTTCAGCCATCAAGTTATGACAACAGCCAGTCTGGCTTGATATGTATGCCACTGTCCTCTTAGGTCAGTGAATGACTAAATGTTGTAACTTTGTTACTATGTATGGATGGCAGCACTGATGCATAGATGAGTGAATTTATGATTTGTAATATGTTCATGCACTGATCTGAAACTGCTTTTGAAAAGAAATTGACCTACAATGATTGCTGCATGTACTATAACAATATGACTCAAAGAAAAGAACACTGGACTGGTGTTGGCCAAATCTGGCTACAACATATTCAGAAGAGACAGGGTGGGTAGGAAGGTATGAGGAGTGGTACTGTATGTATAAAATGACATACGGGCCACAGAGATCCAGGCAGAACAAAGCGGTGTAGAGATTCTGTGTGTTAAGTAGGAACGGAAAATGGTGTCAGCCATATAGACCTGTGTGTTCTATAGACCATCAGCCCTGGATGAAGAAACAGATAGGAGTAGATGCTAGCCATCCAAAGGATGTCAGACAAGGTGAGTTACTGCTGGTTGGTCACCGATATTACAGACGTTGATATGATCATCCCATCATCCACATTAACTAGGAGCAGATTTTTTAGTGATTCCCTTTAGGGTGCCTTCCTCAAGCACATAGGCATTGAACCGACTCATCAGAAGGAAATAATGGACCTTGTGCTCACAAACAGGGACATTGTGATGGCAGTAACTGGAAGCGTAGGCAGGTAGGTCAGCAAGTGAAGATGACAACAGTAATGCTGACATATTTCACAGGTACTGTATTTATGCTCAGTCTTTACTGAGGAAGAGGAGGGGAATGTGTCTGAAGGCAGTAGAAGGGGTGTGATTACAGCAGCGAAAATGGACACAGGTCCCTTTACACGAAAAAGGGTCCTTCAGCAACAGGAAGTATTAAGAGTTTATAAAGCAATGGGTAAAGATGGGGTGTACCCCATGGTCCTTAATGAACTAGTAGTGGTAAATGGCTGTCACACCACAGAGGGAAGAGTGGCCTGTGGTGTACCGCATGGATCAGTGCAGGGACCGGTCCGATTCAACATCTTCATTAGTGACATTGCGCAGGACCTAGAAAGCATCAATTGTCTGTTTACTGATGACACAAAGCTCTGTAACAGAGTCGACACACCCGAGTGTGTAGACAGAATGGGAATGGACCTGCAGACAATTGCATAATGGCAGCTGGTAAAGAAACATAGAATTTAACAGCAGATAAGGAGCACTTGTTCTACCTTTTAGCCCAACTTCCACCCAATAGAGCAGCTGCAGATCGTAGTTAACTAACAGCCTACTTCCTCCTATCCTCCACTAGAATTGCTTTACATCTGTACCATGCATTCTTGAATTCCCACACTGTTTTTGACTATACAATTTCCGCAGTAATGATGTTCCATGTATCCACAACCATCTATGTGAAGAACTACTACCTCACATTTCCTCTAAGCCATTCACCCTCTATCTTCAAATTTGGCACCCTAGTTTTTGCACCGCTCTTTATCAGAAAGATGCTACCCTCTTGGACTATGTTGATTCTCTTGAGGTATTTGAAAGTTTTGATAAGGTCCCCTTCTCCCTCTTTTCCTCAAGGCTATACATTGTTAGTTCCTTTAGTCTTTCTTCATTTTTTTTCAGATGTAGACCCTCACTCATTGTGGTTTGCCTCTTCTGGACAGCATCCACCCTGTCTATGTCTTTGCAGAGATGTGGTCTCTAGAACTGTACACAATACTCATAATGGTGTATTACCAATTGTCTGTACTGTGGGACAAACATTTCTAATTTCTACTGTTGATGCCTCTCCCTATGCATTCCAGTATCCCCCCAGCCCTCCATACTGGCTTCTCATATTCATGGCTAACCTTTGGGTCATTCATGGACTTTACTGTGTGACATTGTGCACTGGGAATAGTATGCTAAAGGGAAAGTAAAATAATAGCAGAAACATGCCTCAACTGCTGTGCAGATGGGCAAATCGTATTCTTATAGATGGAACCGACAGTACATGACAGGTACTGGAAGTAAAAGTATGCCTCTTTACTGATGACACAAAGATCTGCAACAAGGTTGACACAAGGGGGCATGGAAAAGGATGAGAAGGGACTTGGCAAGGTTGGAGGAATGGTGTAAGGATGGCAGCTTGATTCATGCAAAGAAGTGCAAAATATTGCACCTGGGAAACAAAAACACAGGGTAAGAGTAGCACGCTTGGTGGGAGGTAGTAACAAAACCTCACTATCTGGTTCACATTGTTGGAACATCTTTCATACATCTCCTGTGCTCTTATTCCATGTCACCAGAACCTCACACCCATAAACACTAGGATCCTGGTGGTTTAGTGGCACCCGCCTGGCAGTAGTGCCCACCTCCCACTCCCACCCCTCCCATACCAAAAATTCAGTGGCTGGCTGTGGTGATGTGTGGAGGGCTGTGCCAGTCAATGAACTGTCAGAGCACATACTGTATACATTACACACTCCGACAGTTCATTTGGCAGCCGGCTGTAGTGTGTGGAAGGCTGTGCCAGTCACTGAATCTCGGTATGGATTGGGGGTGCGGGTTGTGGGCAACATGTGCCAGTGGGGAGCCTACTAGAATACTAGGGAGGCTATTTACAGGCACAGTCGGGAAGGGTGGACCACTAGATCACCAGAGAGCACCCACTGGGATGGATTGGGGCAGGCCACACAGTGGCACATTCTAGACAACCCTCCCAGGAGATGTCTATACCATTAGACCAGTCCTTTGCTGGTCTAATGGTACTTTGCACTTAGTTCCTGGGGTGGTCTTTGAAATTTGGGTATTGAGGGCTGTGGCAGTCTGGGTCTGCTGCAAGTCCCCTAGCGCCATGCCGCAGCCACTTTCATGGCACAAGGTGGGTGCTAGCACACTTTGCACAGACAACCGGGTTGGGTGATGCAGGCTGCCTTGACAATAGTTTTGGCACTACCCTTGGTGTGCAAGGTGCCTTTGCATCACACTTGGTTGAGGCAAACACTTTGCATCATACTATGGCCTTTGAAAATCTGGCCCATAGACTTTAAAGATGTTTTTTCCGTGTGTGTTTCAAACAGTTTCATTCATCCAAAGCATTACTGACCTCTATAAATATTACGTGAATTTTAAAGCTTACAGTGTCATCTTCTACTATAATGAACAACTATTTGTTTCTAAGGGATATGTTTTATGGTGTTTTGCCTTAGATTAGCACGCATGCTGGATAGTCAAATATATAAAAGAAGAAGAATGCTGGGATGGGTGCAGGACCATGGCAAGCAGCATGCATCTGAGTCCAGACTGGAGAAGGAGTGGTCGCTGATCGCTTCGGTCATGGACGGTCAAGAAAGAGACAGAGATGCTGTTCTATGCTTGGGGGTGTTGCTGCTGCTGCCCTGTTTAGCTCTCCCTCTAGAGTTCCACATGCCAACACACCTCACCTCCCATGTCACTGATCACCATGGGATGATCATATTCTTAGGCAGCAGTTGCACCTGCAGCATATTGAATCTGCTCGGGTGTCTCTGTGTGCTTGGGGGTGCACTGCCGGCAGTGGATGGCATGTGGCAGGAGTGGCTTGACTATCTACTGGTAGCTCTGCTCCTCATCCACTGTGGCTCTGTCTCACTGGGGTGGGGGGATCTGTGGACATACCAGACAGGACAGGAAGCAGACCTGCCCAGGACACTTCTTCAGTCTTCACTTGTGCTGTGTCTGGGACAGGAGTTGGGACGGCTCGCATTCAATGAATGTCTGGTGGTGGTGGTGGAAGGATGGGTCCTCCACTGCTCCTCTATAAGAAGCATGCCATTAGACAAAGCAAGCAAGGTAGCACTGCAGGAGTGGACAGAAGCTCGGTCTGTCCTGGCATGCAGATAGTGCTTGCTTTACTTAGCTATATATTTAAAAGTTAAGCTTCAAGAATGCATGGGAGAGACATAGGACAATTCTAGTTGGGGGTAGGAGGAAGTAGGCTGTTGGTTAAGTACGATCTGCAGCTTATACATTAGGTAGGGAAATAGGCAGACTAGGTGGGCCAAGTGGTCCTTATCTGCCATTAAATTCTATGTTTGCCTGCAGTCTGCATAGGAGTGGGAGGGAGAGGAGAAGACCGGACATTCATGGTGTTGTGATTTTGTGATGATAGAGTGTGCCTAATCCCATCTGTTTATAAAAATACCCTGGATAAGGAAATTAATAATAAAAATTAATATTATAGTGAACAGGAGCAATTGTTAGCCTGGATAGGTATTGTAACAAAAAACAAGCATTTGTCAATGCGAATGTTGTCACGCTAGCATCGGCATTGGCAGCGGTGACTAGAGATGCATAATAGGAATGGCAGTGAGTACTGAAATGACACCAACCCCACCTCCACCCTCTGAGAGCAACAGGCATTGGGTGTGCCTTTGGGGCGTCAGCTATAATGCTCATGGCATTGTACCTCACCCTACCCTGTAGACACTGACAAGTGTCGTGGTGTGCTTTTGGGGTCTTTGGACATCACACGTACCCCATTCCATAAGAAATACACTGATGTGGGTGCAGAATAGGAGTGTGGGTGAAGTTTGTGGCTGAACAGCGCAAGACACACCGTGATGCCCTGTCAGTGGCTGCAGGGTGGCATGGGGTGTGGAATGGCGTGAGCATTACATCCGATAATCCCAAGTCACAGTCCTGATGCCTGTCAGGCTGTACCAGGTGGGTGCTACAGTTGGCGCAGTGGTAGTTTCACTCCACATTTTCAACAGGGCTGCTTGTCAGGCCACCTGGTGAAGGCACAATTAGTTTGGTAGTTGAAACATGGATTTGCACAGTGGCTGTGCCATTTAAATGACAGAGGGATGAAAACACAGTTTTGGGCAGGATGTGGAGAATGACAACTATATTGTTCATGAGGAGGCGTAAAAATGGCGCATATTCAAAATTCAGAGTGGCAATATGAAATATTGGTGAAGTAAATGAACATGCCAATAAACTGCACAAGAAACATCCTTCAACCCAATTATTTGTAGGAGTTTTTGGCACATTTTCAACATAGGTATTTTGGGACCACCTCTCATGAACAGTAGCACTGTGATTTTGTTAATGTGTCCTAAAAAGGTGATTTCCACACGAGCCATTGTGCACCACAGTTATGGAAATGGCTTTGGGCAGGCTGTGAAAATGGCAGCTGTACTGTTGATAAGGAGGTGCACTAAATGCCAGTGGTGAAAATCTGGCATGAAATATTGCTAAAATTTAAGAAGTACCAAGGCTGCATGGAAACTGGGACCGCACGCTTGCAAGCAGAGTCGTTTTATGGACTTTCGCACCAGATTTTCAACATAGGCATTTTAGGACCTCTGCCCATGAACAGTGTCATCAGCTATTCCTCAAACTGTCCTGAAAACTGATTTTGCACAGTAACCATGCAATTTTGCTCCAGTCGTATGAAAACACATTTCAGCCAGGATATGTAAATGACAGCTGTACTGTTCATAAGGAGGCAGAACAATGGCTATGTTGAAAATCTGAAGTGAAAATATTATAACTTTGTGAACTTACAGTGTGCATGCAAACTGCATAATGCTGTCTCGTGAACACATCATGTTATGGAGTATCATCACCAGATTGTCAGCATACACATTTTAGGACCTCTGCTCATAAACAGTGTAACTGCCATTTTCGTTATTTGTCTCGACACTGATTTCCACATCAACTAGCTATTCCTCGCCGAAATTAGTGAAAACACATTTCAGGCGGGATGCGAAAAATGACTTAACTGTCACGGTTCTCAAGAAGGTGTGGAAAAAGGCCAATGCTGAGACATGTGGTGTGAAAATATTGCAAATTCGCTGAGTTATGGCATTATAGCAACTGCACAAAGCACGCTTGTAAAACATTCATTTTTTGGATTTTACCCACCAAATTTGCAAAATAGGCTTTTTGAGAGCCTCCATCATGAACACTGGCACTGTCATTTCGTTCCTCACTCCCAAAAGGTGATTCCGTGCAGTGACTGCAAAATCACCTTTCAGGACTGAATAATGCCATAACAGTACAAGAATTCATGAGGAGGGGTCCCAAAATCCCCATGTTGAAAATTTGGTGCCAAAATTCCAAAAAATGCCTGAGATATGTATCAAAGTTGAAAACACCCTATTTATTCCATTATACAGCTTACTGGCATTTCCTCAGTTCGTGGTCGGCTTTGAAGAGTGCAGACGTGTTCCTGTCCACCAAGATCAGCCGCCTGACTCTGGAGTTAAGTATGGGGTGGGGGTGTGGGGAGGCAGGTGCGTAGAGGGTGGGTGCAGGGTTGCGGGCAGGGGAGACAGCGAGGACCGTTTTTGTTCACAGGTAAAAATAAATCAGGGATATGTTTTTACAGGGTATTAGGCACACTAGGGTGGCTCTCAGCATGCTACCTAACTGTTTGGGGGTGTTGCAGCTGATGGGGATTGGGCACCCTCATTGGCACCCAACAAAAGGGGGTTAATTTATTGACGGGGACTGGGCACCCGTTGGCACAAAGTAAGCAGGGTGGGGGCAAGAGCGAAGAGGATTGGACACTACCCGCCGACATATAACAAATGGGGAGTGCTTTATGCCCATGGTGGTAGGCTCCTGTCCAGTACATACATTAGGGCACAGTAATGGCAGAGTTAGGCATCCCCAAAGTTGGCAGTTGAGCTGGCCGCCATGCACAATGTGGCGAGCACATGGGAGGTCCACTGCATCCTGGCAGAGCTTTGCTCGGTTACGCTTGAACCTTTCATGAATGTGCTCACCCGTATCAACTTAATGCATGGGTGTGGCGCCAGCATGCAGGCTGAATGGGGAATGAGGGACGCACCTACTGATGCGTGCCTGCATTCTCCCAAATGTGACCGTACCTCCAAATCTGCAGTATCGCAAGGCGTTGGCTGCGCCAAGCACGCCAACATAAAAAGGAGTGCACACGTGGATGGGTTTCTCTGTAACAGTACATTTTTTTTTTGTATGATATGCAGGAGGTGTCTCTTAAAATCAAACTATGGACATATATGCAAGCTTTGGACATAGTGTACATGCGTTTTGACTGTGTGCACTGCAGTAATTTTGCAAATAAACCAGGTGCCACTTATATGTTTACATTATTTATTAAGAAGCTAGCAAATAAAAATAAACAAAGCATGTCAGAAGCAGAGCCATCACTGAACAGAAGATTATAGTAGTGTGTTAATTTGCTCTGTCCCTAACATGAGCATTTACCTCTCAGTTGAAGCGCTCAGGTGGCTCAAGCTGCAGTTGTTTGCTTGCAATTTTTTCCTCAGGCTGCTGACAACATTAGCGGACCCTTTGTCCCTTGGCTCATAGAACAAAATAACCTCTGGTAGGGCTGAAACACCTTTTGTTCCCAAACTACAAGAATGTAAAGAGGCCTACTTGCGCTGCTAAACAGATGAGACCGGTTTGCCTGCTGTCCCTGTGGATCGATCCCGGCACCACAAAGTTGGATTTAAAGGATCACTGACAGATGTCTCTATTCGTGCGGAGCGTTTCTTTCTTCTCTCTATGGAAAGTTTGCAAACTGTGACAGGAAGGATAAAGTAATGGGCGGCACCTCAGAGAGAAGATAAAAAACAGAAAAAGAAAAGTCTTGTTTTGTACACTTAAACAAAAGTGTAAAATAATAAAAAGCTACTTTAAAAAATACCAGTACCGGTTTTGACTGACACCCAAGGGGATGGGCCAGTGACCACTTTTATATACTGTTGTGCTGTGGATTTTTGTACTTTTCTAAATACATACACACAGCAAAAGGGTGTGGGACAGGAAGGGGACTAATTGTCAGGTCAGGGCTTACAGTATGTAGCAGACTAAAACAAAAAGCCATATTAAAGACAAAAATATTTAGTGTACAGTACAAACTAAAGTGTAGTCCCAGTGTCCTCTGTACTATAGTAATAATTACCAAAACCATATAAGCCACCTACGCTGCCTTATACCTACCTGACTGACATACCCTTCCCTACATTGAATGCTGATGACAGTTTTTCTGAGTTGTCATTCTCATTGTCCTTCTATTTTATTTTTATTTATTTATTTATTCTAGGATTACAATTACCTTTGAGCCAAGGCTCTTTACAAAGTTTCCACATCAGAAATAACAAACAACAAGGAAGCAACAGTGAAATAACAGTAAACAATTCATGTACAACAGTGCTGTTGAAAGGAGTCAATTATAGGAAGAGTAAGGTGTAGAGGAGGAGGGAGAGAGTGTGAGTAGTTAACAGAGGCAGCTATAGTAAAATGGTGAACACAGTTGAGATGCATGTGCCTGATAAGGAATGAGTAGGGTCAGGCGCCCGAGGGTAGCAGAGAAACAGGGGATGAGAGGAGAGGGAAGGATGAAGATGCAGCTGGAGACATTTGTCGAAAAATAAATGAGAAGGAGTGATAGAAGAAAAAGGGGTCAGGGTGGGGGAGGACTAGTGTTATAATGGGGTGAGGGAGACTAATGAGTCGGTATGAGGCCACTGAAATTGGAGAGTGGTGCCTCTCCAGGAGCTGGAGGAGGAGGCCAGGGGGCCTAGGTTAAGCTGTATATAAGTTGGGATTAAAGCTGTGTAGGTCATCTGAGGAGAGGCAGTCACAGGAGCTAGAGGCAATGAGATGAGCCCAGAGCCTGGTTCTGAATCAGACCTAGTATAGAGGCAGAGGAGATGGTGTGGCTGGGACCATTCATCCATAGAGAGCCCTATAGGTGAAGGAGCATTGGCCCTCGCGTAGTTTGACGAGTGAAAGAACTTGTAGAATCTGGGTTGTCGAGCTCCTGGTGTTCTGTCAGTCTGTGTTTTGATGTAACAGGCAGTAACACCAGGGGGTGTGAGGCCAAGATTGATTTTCCGCCATAACACATGTGAGATACTTTTATCAGGGTTGGAGAGTTGGAGCCATCAGGATTGTTCATAAAAGGGCACAGGTGTGGGTGTGGGTGGTGGGCACCAGTTGTGAGTAGGCATGCTTTGTTAAGTGCAGTTGTTATATGTCAGAGGGCAGGCGTCATGGCGGAGCCATAGATAATGACCATAATCAATAATTGACATCACAGAGCTCTGGACGGCAATCTTCAGGGCCTCTGGGGTGAGGTGCTGCCTGTGCTTGTAGAGTAATCCAAGGCGTGTGCTGGCAGCTTTAGCCATGCTGTCAATGTGAGCCATATAGGAGAGAGATTGGGGTCAAGCAGAATCCCTAGGTATTTGAAAGAGTAAACTTGTTCGAGGACAGTCCCCTGCTTGGTGGAGATGGCAAGGGGGTGTTGCTTGTAACGTTTATGTGAACTGCAGAATAGCAATGACTTTGTTTTCTTGTGATTGAGGACTAGTTTGTGATTGAGAACCATGTTTCATGACACTGAATCCGAGTCGGAGGCTGTGTTGTAGTGGTGAAAGATCCTTGTGCGTGAAAAGAACAACAGCATCATCACCACATACAGGATGATATGTTTCAAGCAGGGATGGTGGGGAGTTTAAAAGAGGCTGAAAGGAGGGCCAGTATGGACCCTGAGGTACCTCGGTGGACAGTCAAGGTGTCCGAGATAGCACTGGCTATTTATGCTCTTTGAGAGCAGTTGTCAAGGTAGCTTCTGAACCAGCGGGCTAAGTCCAGTGCAAGGCCAGCAAGGAGCGTTGGTCATACAGAAGCCTATGATGGACCGTGTCAAATGCCTTCGAGAGGTCAATAAAGACAGCCCCGAGTAAGAAGACCTTTATCAAAGTGAACTATGCACTGCCAATGGTAAATTCAAGCAGGGCAGTGGTGGTACTATGCCTTTTTTCTAAAACTGTGCTGTTGTGTGCACAGAATATTTTATTCTAAGTATTCCTGCTTTGTTCTTGGATGGGCACTTGACTCTGACTTCAACTCAACCAACAGTATATTAATTTAACAATAACGTTTACAAATACATGTCGTTTTACTGTGTTCAATAGCTTATATCTACATATTAATAATAATGCAACCCCCACACCATTTACTTTATTGCTATGTAATTCAAAAAAAAAAATTTCCTTAAACATAGCCTTCAACCATGGACTACCACATCCAACACTGGGACACTTCTTTTTGGCTACACCAGTTGTCCTGGACTAGCATATAAATTTGAAATTTGTCGATCCCTGAACTGCCACTTGAGGGGACTTCTGCTACCCGCACACGCCCTGCCACCAGCAATTGACTTGAGGAAGCAATCTATTCCATGTGCGCACCACTCAGGCTGAAGGTGCAAGATACAGACTAGAAAGCAGGCATTGTTGTTCTCACCTGGATTTCATCCTCTGGGCAGCTTAAGCCGGACATGGCGAATCGGGCGGTGCGTGCAACAGCCACTGCAGTTTAGCTTGCAATTAGTTGGGTGGGCAGCCATCTTAACAGAGGTGAGAGCATTCCAGAGAGTTTAATGTGATTGCAGAACAAAAAGATGTTGATGGAGTCCTATTTTAATGAATGCGGTTGTCTGCTATACTGTGCTTAGAGTTGCAACTTGTCTGGGATCTGCTGAGGTGCGGTGCCTGATTTGTACTACCACCTGCGGCTCTGGACAGAGTCCACATCTTTCAGTTCACTACATGCTGCATCTACGGTGCAGCTAGGGCACAGAGAGAGCAGAGCGAGACAGGGTGGGGAGAAGCAGGAAAGGAGAAGCACACACAAACATAAACTGATGAAATTGTTCCAGGCCATCGTAAGGTAGGTGTAGAATAAAAACAAAGTTACTCCTGTTCACACACTGTAATTTATTTTAGCAGGAAAGTACACCATTTCCACTGAACTCTCTTTCAAACTTGCTGTGTGAGAGCAAATAAGTCATCATTACCATTTCAAAAACACTAGAATAAAAGTTAGCGGCTGAATTTTTAAAAGTGTTTAACATTGTCACACACAGTGATTTTATTTAAATGTCAGCCGTGAAATCTGCACTTTTTGCATTGGTTAAGATATTGTGAATAATGCACAACCATTCAGGACACACAACAAGAGTACAGTATGTTTTCAACTAAGAAAATTAGTTTACTTCATCCAAACTACTGTAGAGTTAGATAGATCTGGTCTAGGCACTACCTGATCAATGCGGTATGAGCAGCGCCTTGCTTCCAATAAAGATTAGACATTTTGCAGAGGAATAACGGGTGGCAAATTGCATCAGCGTTCCTCACTCAGCTGCTCTGTACATATATGTGCCTCCAGCTGATGGACGGCAGCCCTATTTTACCACAACTTCTCTTACCAGGATGTTAAAGCAGAGAAGGGACCTCTGAGATTTAATGTAATTGGAAATAAATATTGAAGCAGGTAGGAGAATATTGTGAGGTTTAGAGTAGATGCTGTTGCAGTGGCAAATGATGCAAAATGAAACAGGTTTTAAGCTCTTCAAGTAGTCACTTCTTAAGCTAAAAGGCAAGCAGCTCAACAAAGGCTGTCAAAAAGGATTTAGTGGAGACGCTATGCAGTATGCACTGGCCCCTCATTTTCTGCATACCAAGGGAAATGTTTCTGTCATACTGTTGGAAGTTTCCTGGCGATAAAGGTTGGAAATTTTCGCTGTAAAATACTCTGGCAATACAAGTCACAGTATGGATCCCTTCCCTGTATAGATTTTTGTGCTGGCTTATGATGCAGGGGAAGGATCTGTTAGAGGGCTCTAGGTCAAATCCTGTCAGGTTGCCTCATTTTATATATTTATATTTAGATAAAGTCTCGGAATTATAACCCTTTGAGTCAGGGACTCATTTGCAAGGCTCCACGTCATACACATTGAATGTGGACAAACACAGAGTCTGATAAGTACAGTGACTAAGTACAGAGACAAAATGGATGATACATATACACAGCAAACACTGAAGGTGTGTAACTGTGAATCATAAATTAGAATCAGAGTAAATTTAGCAATGGAACTTAACCATTGCTACAGGAGTTATCTGCAATCATGGTTAGAGCTGCACATAATGTGGATTACGTAGCTCAGATTTAAAAAGCCACAGCCTGGGAAACATAGGGCAGTATTAAGGAGGGAGTTCATCAAGTGTGTGCCCTGTAGCAAAGGACCTTTGGCTGGCAGTGGTCCTTGAAAAGGGATGCGAAAGGCAGTGGCAACAGAGTGTCTTGTGGCTCTGCTAAGTGCATACACATCTGGTGAGTGAGAGACAGCCAGGGGGAGCTTGCCCTAGTTGAATTTTTTTGGGCCAATATGCAGGTCTGATAGAGTAGGCGCCCCTCAAAGTTTAGCCATGATGACCATTGGTAGAGGTCACTAGTATGTGTGAAACGATCAGATCCTATGGCCAGTCGGCAGGCTTTGTTAAGGGCATTCTTAATGCTGGTCAGGGCAGTATCGGAGGTTGTGCCATATATGACTATGCCATAGTCTACCAGGGAAAGGATGGAGTTAGAGATGGCTAAACAGAGGGCATCAGGAGGGAGACAGGGCCTATAATTATATAGGAGACTGATTCTAATATTTATTGCAGAGCAAGTAGATGTTCTATGCTCATAGAAGGTAAGGGCCAAGTCTAGGGTAATCCCTAGATATTTAAAACTGGCAACTGATTCTAACATGATACCCTGGGAATTCAGTATGGGTAGCGTGGTCGTGTTGTGTTTATGTTGAGGGTGGGTGAATAGCATGACCTTTGTTTTTTTGTAGTTGAGGACAAGTTTGTGGGAGGAGAACCATGATTCTACTTCTGTGAAGGAGCCCTGCAAGGGTTGTTGACTGGGTGTAGGGTCTGGGTGCCTGCTAAAGATCACAGCATCAATGGCATAAAGAGCAGCAGCCCAGAGGAGGCCAGAGGGAGGGAGTTTAGGTATAGGAGAAAAGAGCAGGCCGAGGATAGAGCCTTGTGGGACAATCTCAACCGGACTGGAAGGCTTGTAGAAAGGGTGCTATTTATTTTTACTTGCTGTGTACAGCCATGGAGATAGTTGAAGAACCAGTCAGCTGTCTCTTGGGATACATCAACAAAGAGGAGGGAGTTAATAAGCATACTGTGATTGACAGTATCAAAAGCCTTGGACAGATCAATATAGACAGATCCAGCCAGGGCTCCCTGGTCAAGGGCATCATGGATAAAGGAGGTAAACTCAAGCAGGGCAGTAGTTGTGTTGTGCCCTTTCCTAAAGCCATGCTGCTGCTGGCACAGTAGATGGTACGAGTCTAAATAGTCAGTAAGTTAATCTGCAGTTATTTTTTTCCAGTGCTTTAGAGAGGGGAGGAAGTATGGAAATGGGCCTATAATTACTACTAGAGGAGAGGTCACCATTTTTATGAACTGGAGTGATAACCGCCCTTTTCCATAGTGTAGGGAACTGCTCTAGGCACAGGGACATATTGAGTATCTTTGTTAGGGGTGCTAGGACTGCATCCAGGGTTAAGGAGAGCAGTTTTGCATCAAGACAGTCACTACTCTGCCTTGTCTTTCCAAGTAACTTGGTGAGATATGTGCAAAGCAACACTAGGGAGATCATTCTGAAGTAAAAGGAGGAGGCTGTGGGGGTGGCAGGAGCTGTCCAATAGATGCAAAAGAAGTCAGCAGGGAGGATAGAGCTGAGGTCAGAGAAAGATGCGTTGAAGGCATTAGCTATCTTACTAGGGTCTTGGGTGGAAACACTGTCAATGACAAGCATGGAGGGAGGAGGGAGGAGATTGCCACTAAGCTCCGCATGTTTTCCACAACCACTTCCCATTTCCCCAGGTGGCAGTGAGGTTGGACTGATGAAAGCTGCCTTAGCCTGGCGGATAGCCCAGGTGCATGAGTTATGGGCAGCACGATACAGTTGACGATCAGACTCAACAATGCGGTGCCATAGGTTATCGCAGGCCTTCATTTGGTCAAGAAGGACCGATTTACCTGGGGAATTTATTTTTCAGTCCACTTAACAAAGGGGCAAAGATATCACAGGTGGCTTGGGAAGGTGCTGATGAAGAAGGGCAGGTGATCTAGTGGAGACCAGTGGGTTGAGTAGATGGTTTTGGCGATGTGCCAGGGACCCTTTTAGCTGGCAATACATGGCAATCCTTGGGAGGGCTTTCAGGATTTGACCAGTGGCAGGTAACAGGGGTGATCACTGAGTGAGTCTGGGAGGACCAGGACATCCTGTAAGTGCTCAAGATGGTTCGTGAAGATGAGATCAATGAGAGAACTAGTGGTCCTGTGGTGGTTTACTCTGGTAGGGTTAAGGACCATTTGTGTTAGATTTTGGGCTGCGGCTGCATCCTTGATGGAGGATGTTTGGGGGGGCAAGCCAGTTAGTGTTGCAATCACCTAGAGCAATGATTTTCAAGTTTTTTGGTAGTTGGGCGATGATATTTAGGATGGATGAGAAAGCCTCCTTTTAGTTGCGAGGGGGTATGTAGACTGACATTAGGTAGAGATTTACCTGGTTGCCGACTGCTATCTTAGGGTGAGGACAATCTTAAGGGGTGAGGTAGAGAGCATTGCGAGGCTTGACAGTCCCTCACCCTTAAGATAGCAAAGCAAAACAGAAGGAACCCCTCTACTTTCTTCATCCAAACTACTGTACTATAGGTCCAGATAGATCGGTTCTAGACACTACCTGATCAATGTAATATGAGCAGCTGCCTTGGCTTCCAATAAAGATTAGACATTTTGCAGAGGAATAATAGGTGGCAAACTGCAACTCACCCCACTCAGACGTTCTGTTATATGCCTCCAGTTAATGGACGGCAGCCCTATTTCACCACAACTTCATTTACCAGGATGTTAAGGCAGAGAAGGGACCTGCAATATTTCATATAATTGGAAATAAATATTGAAACAGGTAGAAAACATTATGGGGTTTACTTTTTTATCCTTGTTTTTCTATTGTTTAGCTTCCTCCTCCCCCCCCATTAAAGTTTAGCTGCAACAATGGCCAGGCCACACATGATGTCACTGAGTTCGAAAACTTTGTTAGTACTTCTTAGATAAAGAAAAATGCCAAAAGGGAGATACTGACAGATCAGGACTAGGCGTACTCCTGGTCTGTGAAGTCTAAATACACTGAATGAAGAGTTATACATTTAGATGATGGGGGTTACATGCTAGATTGGAGCGGAGGGCTCCCCTACAGTTCTACTTTTACCAGCTGTAGTGATATCGAAAAATAAAACAGTATTCAGTAAAGGGTTATTACCGGCATTGGAGCACTATTATCTCAGCAATAAAATACCACAGCGCACACACTGGGAGGAGGAGGTGTGAAGGCACAGCTTCTATTAAAAAGGTTTTTCTGAGGGTACTAAAATCGGTGACATGGCATCTTAAAGTGCCGCAGTCTCAATCTTTACTGACTACGTAACAGGAAAGTGATTCCACATATTACTGGAAACTTCGCAGGTGTCGGGGCCAGGTTCGGAAAAGGTAAACAGACCGAAATAAACAAAGGCCCCACGTGGCACAACAATTCCCGCAGCACACACATGTGTGTGGACAGGTAGATAGTGGGTAGCAGCACAGGGCTCTGGTAAAGTGACTTACCAACAGAGGGCTGGAGCGAGCCCCACAGCATCTCCCCCACACCATGTCCCTCCTCTCGGCCAATCTCACATTGCCTGGCCCAGCTGCCAAGCACTTTCATATTCTGCAGTCTGCAGCTGACTGGCTCTGTCACAGATGCCACCGTGCACTGCCAGCCTTCCCCTCTCACCTGGGAAGTAGGTGTAACAGGAGCGAGGCATCTACAATGTAGTTAGGGCAGAGAGGAGCAGGCAGAGCAGAGCAGGGGCAGGGAGGAGTGGGAAGTACATTTTCATGCGTATAAAAGGTGGAATAGATCAGTCTGAGGTTGTAAAATTAAATCGTAAAACTAAATTAAAGGTTTGAAATGCCCTTTTCGAAATATGTAATACGGTGTATAGTCTGCCCATCTTAATGTGTTTAACAGATAAATGTACAAACCCAAGAACAGGCTGAGATGTTATCAAAATCACAGACAGAAGGCAAAACAGTTTTACAAATTCCTGTACAATCAGCAAAAGGAATGCCCAGTCGAGTTTATCACATACAGCAACCACTTCAGCCATAAGTATTGCCCCTCACCCACCCACTCCACCCAAAAGCTCATGTTTACATGTGGTCGCTTAGTGTTTCTCCCCTCACAATCTAACCCTGGAGCAGGAGATGGGCATAACAAATTGTACCTATGTCCCTGTTAAACACATCCGATGTCATTTTTAAGACAGGTTCCGTTCCGACTCAAGATTAGAAAGTTAATGGTTCATAACAGAGCATTTAAAGAAAAAGTTGGGTCAGTGACTGTTCAAAAACATCGTCGAGAGCGCAGTTACTGTATTTACATTTTAGGAATCTGATGGTTATAGTACATTAATTGTATTGTGCTGAAATGGTTTGGTTGCTTTATATATAAGGAGAGCTGGCACACAGACAAAGAGAAATCCAGCAGGACAGGGAGCGGGGCATAGAGCACGTAAAAACACCAGAAGATACAGACGGTACATAATGGCAGAGGGCAGAGGTGAGGCAAGCAGGAAAACAGATGGGGGGTGGGTCAGAGAGCACACCATCACACCTGAGGACATGAAAGACAGATATTCACAGAGGACTGAAAGCCCACAAGGACAGGGATGGTGAGGTGGGTCCGATATGTTATCACCCGATGAAAAATATCGCCTTCCATATCCATATTTAAAACAGACAGAGGCGAGTGCAGTATTATTACGGCACAGTTAGCGCAGAAAACATAATACCATCACACATCTAATGGAAGGCATATATTTGCAGAGGGTCCTGGAGAACCAGGGGCAGATTCATCTGTTAGCCAGTCACTTCAGTGTTGGTGGTCATTGTCCACCCCAGAGCTTTTCCTGCTAATAACGCTTTGTCGATGGGCCCTCCCTGATGAAGCCTCATTACAGGCAAAATGCTGGGGTGAACAATGACCATCATCACTGAGGTGACTGGCTAGCAGATGAATGTATTAGCCAAATAAAGGTATTGGAATTGAAATCTACAGCTGTGCCTTTTCCTTTGGAGTGCTACCATTTTGGACTTCGCAAGTTTATCTGGGATGGGCCACCTCCTGGGAAAACCCGGTGTCAGTGGAGGCGCACTGACAACCTTTTGGTTTGTCCAGGGGACAGATGACCAGGACCAAGGCTGAATACATGCCATTACTTTCTGGGATGAAAAGCTTATACTGGTAGAGGGGTCGAGGCCAGTTCAGCGGAACAGATGGTGAAGGGTAGAAGTCATCCGACTTGCAGGAGACAATGGTGACACAGTTCAGCAGAAGATGGTGCAGTGACTGAGAATAGGGTGCAAGTATATAAGGAATGGGCTTTGGATTTAACCAAGCACTTTACAGTCCCAGGAGTGTGCTGATACAAGAATTGCAGTTGTGGGATTCAAAATGCTGCTCAGGGTCATAGCTCGCGCACTGACCAATAGGCTACGCTACCTCCACAGAACCAAACATCTCCAGCCAAATACCCCTTCTCTACAAGAGCTGTAGTTAATTGAAATAGGAAAAGAGCTGTTACGTGACAGCATTGCAATTTCTACTTTATTTTTCTTGTGCTGGACTGATCGAATAGTAACAGCATTGCAGATCCAACCTACTGTTTATTTTGTACATTATTTTCTATCAGTTTAGGATAGTATGAAGGGTAGTCCCGTTACCTGTGCAAAACAGCGGCATTTTTAATGATTTTTCATTTTCTGCTGGGTAATTCCCAAACACCAGTGTGCCAGTGAATGAAAGCCAGGACTTTTTGAAAGCTGCAGTTTGCATCCTGGTTCACGCTGCACTTCATCTCGTTCGTTTATTCCACATATTTCCTCACAACCTAACGTCAGGAAATCGTGCAGGAGGAGGAGGTTTCATTGCAAGAAGGGAGTTGCGCTACTCTTTTCCTGTATGCCTGATAGCCCTGCCCTATACTCAAAGCCGAAATTGATCTAGAATCTAGCTACATGTATATACTTACTATTTAATTTACCTCTGACATTTCATGTT
Source organism: Neoceratodus forsteri (assembly GCA_016271365.2). NCBI lineage: Eukaryota > Metazoa > Chordata > Ceratodontiformes > Ceratodontidae > Neoceratodus > Neoceratodus forsteri. The sequence goes on from JADMNL010000038.1 coordinate 47,612,369, forward strand.
AGGACCAGAGAAGGGAGAAACAGGGTGGAGCAGGGTCAGGGGTGGGGGCAGATAGGAGTGGGGGAAAGGAGAAGCTGGGTGGGGCAGGGAAGAGCTGGGGATTATTGCAGAAAATAGTACAGTGCTCCAGTTGGTAGGGACAACATGGGCGGACAGTTTCATGGTGGAAGAGGCCACTGTGATGCAACACTAAAAACGAACTAAACCATTAAACAGGGTCTATATCTCTGAAGAATGCTGTCTTCTTGTGGAACACAATTGCCAACTCTGTTTGCACTAAACATCTGATTTATTTTCTTACAATTCATTTATCCAGTGTATAGACCAACCGAGATGCAGCTGCCTAGTGTACCTACACGGTAATTAAATAAATAAATTTCGGTTTTTGGTCGTCCCCAGCTTTTTGTCACCACTAGTGTGTTTAAAATTTATATGACAAGCTGTACAAAATAAAATAATTGTAATAGTGGAAATTGAGAAAGCCCGTTAAGCGCGCGCCCGATCGCCACTGTACCTTTCCACTCTCCTGCCCAGCCGTGTTTATTTGCCCATTTAGTCCGCAAGTGAAATTAAATAAAATTAATCAGTCTCTAAAACCACTTGCTCCCACTGACTACTTTCCTGAAATTACCAGCATCACTAAGTGCTAATGATTTACAAGTGAAATAATGTGAAAACATCGTGAAACGTGGAAGGCAGGAGCTGCTGAAGTATCTCATTCTCCCTTTGCTCCATTTAGACAGACAACGCTAATTCATCTGCGATGAAGGATCGTAAACCATGAACTGTTCATCACCTCTGAAAGTGGGTAAAATGAATGCTAACGTGATTGTGTCAGCTTTGATGTCTCAGACATTTTCACTCGGTCTGCACAGCTACTGAATGCTCTACTCAGAGAGTTCTGATAAAGGTATTAAAAGATACAAAGTACTTGTAAAAGCAGAAAGTGTATCTATTAATGTTTATGATCCAAGATCCAACTTGCAAATTACCTGGAGAAACGGGCTGCAATAGTTGACAGCATTTGTAGGAACTCACCTTCCACACTTTTCAGACAGGAACCCAGAGGTATAGCGATTGTTTCAACGCGGCAGCCTAAAGGAGCTGGAAACGCTAGGGACAGGTGTGATAAGAATTTATATGTCAGTCAAAGCAGGGCAGCGTGACGCCACTGCGTAGGGGCTGTATCTAGGAAAGGAAGGATTGTATGCGACCCGAGGGAAAACACAAACAGGGTAAAATTACGAACATTAGGAAACTGAGCTAACAGAAAGAACACATGTTTAGGTAAGGGATGTGCTGAACATACTGAAGGGTTAATTGTTGAAAAGATACAGTGTCCTTCACAAAACGATGGACAAAGGCTGACAATGCAGCTTTAAAGGCTCTATCAATCAAATGGTTATGCATGCACTTCAGAGTCCCTAAGCATCACACACTCTGGGTACCCATGTGGAGAAGAGGTGGGCTAGCCAGATCGTTGCCGGGGGTAGGCCGGTGTCGCAGCTGGTTGGGGCCCTGTGATGGAAGAAAACAACATGCAAGAAAACACACTAATTGTAATCCAGAGCTGGAGGGCTCAGTTTGTGAAAGAAAAGAACAAACAAGATAATCAGATGACACACTTAGATTAAGCTGCTGTTGCAAGTAGCTATCCTGATGGCTGCTCACAATACCCAAGACCGGACATAAGCTGGACGAAAATTGAGACTGCAGGTGGTTAATCTGCTGTGCCAGGAGAAGCGAGACCCATGCAATTTGCTGAGGCATCATTCCTGTTCAAGTGTGGAGCAGGGGACTGATCCCAAAGCAGGTCTCTAGTTGATGGCTTTCTCTGTGCAGTGGGGTAGTCTGTCAGGGCCAGTGTGGCAAGGCCCAGGCCATATGGAGATGAACACTGATTCAGTTTAATTGAGCTGGATACAGCTCCCAGCAAGCAGAAAACAATTCACACAGAGGGGAACCAAATCACGACACACTATAAACACACAGCACATTTACATGTAAAGGATTCTACTATACATGGCAAACCGCTCTCGGGTCACAATCGCAAAGTCTCTGCACACACCAGGAGTTTAGAGGTAGCTGGAAATCCTGACAAGCTACTGCATTCAGCAAATCTTAAGTCTTCTTCAGGTTGATCCTGGTCACAACTCAGTGGCTTACTTCATACTCACAAACTCGGATTCAGCCCAAACTGATTCACTTCTCCATCTCAGGGGCAGCAGGTGAGCATGCAGGCCAAAACTCAGGATTTTCCACAGTTCTCCTGCGCAAAACTACTCAGACGGCTGCCTGACTGTCTCAAGCTGTTGCTTCTTCAGCTCCCAACTTAGATCTGACTCAACTGCTAGCAAGCCTAGAACTTTCCCCAGAATCCAAAAGGGTCGGTTGGCTGATCTGTCAGTCCCAACAAAGGTTCCCCCTTCAGGTGCAAAAAGGCACCAAAAGTCCAAAACTACAATTCCTACAGATTTTGACTCCAGGCAGGTCCTGTGGTCCGGTTCTCTTTTAGGTCCCACCAGTACTGATTGGTCCAATTTGCCAGTCCAGGACCAAGATAGTGGAGATAAAAAAAATAGTCCTTGCTGAAAAGAAGGCAGGTTAGACAAACAACATTATCATTATCACTCTAAATGATTTTCAGCAAATAGTTACATCTTTCAACAGAGCTCCCTCTCTGATTAGTTATGACTGCAATCCAGGCAGCTCTTAAAGAGATAGTACACAGAGGCTATACAGGCACTCTCTGGCAATCACATTTAAACTGCTAAAATGCAGGACACCAGTCTGGCAGTGAGCATTTAGACAAGCTCAAGGAAGATTTTTTGGGAACTCCCATTTGTATGGGGGTTACATGTATTCAAGAAAGGAAAGATTTCACAGGAAATAGAAGCATAGAAACATCAAAACTGATAGCAGGAAAAGGCCAATGGAGTAATCCCATCTGCCCTCATTCCTGCTGAACCTATGTGACTGAGCCCATCAGTGGTGTATTTTTTCTCCTTGCACTTTAATCCCCAACCCCTTAGTGCTCGTAACTAAACCAATATGTCTGTCTCATCTGTCCAGTAGGGTAGTCAGAGAACCACATTGTTATGCATCTGGCAGGCCCCACACCCAAAAATTATGCCCCACTTTGGAGTTATCCAGTGTTGCCCAAACTGTGAACTAGAGTCTAAAAAGCTCCTGGTTACACAGGGCATCTCACGTACGGAAGATTCATGTGATAGAGGCATGGCAGCCATTGTAGATGGTTATAACATGGCAATTATGACCGATTATGACTCCATCACACCAGTCAGTATCTGCCCACTTAATTCACACTTCAACTCACTGTGGTACAATGACAACCTGAGGTAGTGGAGCTACAGTGGTGTAGGTTGTAGTGGTCCTGGAAGAGGTCAGGGTTGGTGGATGACAGGATGGTTCTCAAGTCCTATTATAAGGACTATCAGAGAACAGTAACCCTGGAAAGACAGAATTCCACTCATGGGCTATTTCATCAGCAGGAAACAGACTGTCTCAATTCTTCCATACTATAGCAGCTTAATTTATCCACTCTGCATGCAGTCTGGAAGGGATTTGTCACAAGAAAGGTGTGTTTCCCAGAAACCTGCTCTGGGGTAAATAAATCAGATTTGTGTATGTCTACAGTGTCAGTCAAAGAAATAACCACACAAGCAGAAGTAATAATAATAGTTTATTACAATATTTACACCACGCATGTGACAGAGAAAAATCACAAGGGAGATGGATCCTTGACAGACTCTCGGAAGAATGTATAGGATCTCCCTCAGCAACTGGCTTACACAAGATTATATATCATATATAACATCATAGCAATAGAGATTACCTCATAGTTAAGAATATGAGAAACACAATGTGTTGGTTCTACACTATAAACAACAAAGGTGTGTATAAGACATTCTGTCTTGGATAATTACTTAGGAGATAGAATTACTAATGAGTATAATGTGAGACAATAGATTTTTTTCTTCCCAATTGTTTAACCAGGTGAGACACAAATTGATTGTCTCTGTCAGCTTGAACTTAGACAAAGAAAAGTGCTGACTGGCCACTACTACATGTGTGATACTTGCCTAAGTGTAAAACACACACTATATATGATTATATGAGAATATGTAAGTGTATACAGTAATCACTGACAATCCATAAGAATCATTTTATCAGTGATTAGGTAGATTATATATACAATATATGTAAAAGACAAGTGTAAATGCATTATAGTGAGGTATAATGAATCATGCATGATCTAATCCTGTAAAAAATGTAAACATTAGCATTTATTAGCAGCAAAGCACATTCCTGGCACTAAAGTTTATACAGTGGTTTCTTAAATCTACATGTTAATGCAAAGTAGCAGTATAATAGCAATATAATAGACCAGGAATACAGTGTACAGTGTATGTGGGATGATGGAGGGCATAACCCAGGAGCAACAGGTGGGATACATTGGGGTCTTTCTTCCTGGACAGAGTCTCCTCCATCCTAGCCTTAATCTCTACAGGCAGCCTGTCCATGTCCAGCAGTGGTGGCAATGAGAGACATGAAGGCACTCTGAGGGTTTGTAGTGAGCATTGATGGAGGAGGTGCTCCTGGAGAGAGTCTTCTCTGTCCTAGCCTTAATCTCTACAGGCAGCGTGTCCGGGTCCAGCAACGGTGGAGATAAGAGACATGAAGGTACTCTGAGAGTCTGTAGTGAACACTGATGGAGGAGGTGCTCCTGGACAGAGTCTCCTCCATCAAACCCTTAATCTCTACAGGTAGCCTGTCAGGGCCCAGCAGTGGTGGAACTGAGAGACATGAAGGCACTCTGAGGGTCTGTAGTGAGCACTGATGGGGGAGGTGCTCCTGGACAGAGTCTCTTCCATCCTAGCCCTAATCTCTACAGGCAGCCTGTCAGGGTCCAGCAGTGGAGATGAGAGACATGAAGGCATTCTGAGGGTCTTTGGTGAGCATTGATGGAGGAGGTGCTCAATGTGATCTCAGGGTTGCAGACTGTCAGGGCCCAGCAGTGGTGGAAATGAGAGACATGAAGGCACTCTGAGGGTCTGTAGTGAGCACTGATAGAAGAGGTACTCAAGGTGATCTCAGGGTTGTATCCTGTCAGGGTCCAGCAGTGGTGGAGATGAGAGACATGAGGCACTCTGAGGGTCTTTAGTGAACATTGATGGAGGAGGTGCTCAAGGTGATCTCAGGGTTGCAGCCTGTCTGGGTCCAGCAGTGGTGGAGATGAGAGACATGAAGGCACTCTGAGGGTTTGTAGCAAGTACTGATGGAGGAGGTGCTCAAGGTGATCTCAGGGTTTCAGCCTGTCAGGGTCCAGCAGTGGTGGAGATGAGAGACATGAAGGCACTCTGAGGGTTTGTAATGAGCACTGATGTAGGAGATGCTCAAGGTAATCTCAAGGTTGCATCCTACTTGTTGAGTCTTACAGCCCGTGCCCATATGGCTTATGGTGGAGTGCTGGGAGGACCTGAGTCTGATTTTGTGCTGTTAGTATACAGTGATCCTTTTCAGAGGGTTGCTTCACTGGGACTCTAACAAAACATGGTGAGGCCACTCCTGAAGTCTTTGGACCCGGATGTACTACCAAATTACAGGCCTTACTTGAATCTTCCCTTTTTAGAATTGTATAGATCAATAAGAGGTATATACCATAACACTACAGATGGGTTGTGGTCTATCCCACACTGAGCTGTTCTCTAAGAGTTCACAAATAAAGATAACTTGCCTTTTCTGGTTTTGGTCATGCTATCACACTCCCTTAACACAAGTCTGCTTTTAGCTTCACTAAGCAGCTTTAAAAAACAGCAAATAAGCTGTTTTTCAGCATTTCTAATGTATCCAAAACCAGAAAGGAATTCTCCTATATCACCAACACCCGCTGAGGAACCTATAGACAAAGATGGAGAAATTAAGTTATTATTTGTATGAAAACTTTGTTTTCCTAACAGGGGTGTAGCCAGGAATTTCTGAGCTGCACACCAAGTAGACTCGTCACTGCTAGCCGCTGCCCCCCCCTTCGGGTGAGCTACCCTTCCCCCACCGTCCATGCCCCTTTCGGGGGGGGTGTCATTTACTGTGTTGTATGCCAGCACCCCACCACCAACAGGTGTCAGACTAACAGACTGGCTTTTGGTTGCAATATTGCATTGTGACATGCCTCTGTACCAGATTGGCCAAGTTACAATGTTGCATTGCGACAAGCCTCTGTACCACATCAAGGTAGCCAGTCCCACAGAGGTCCATTCACACTAGCCAGCCACCAGACTAGCTTTTAGTTACAATGTTGCATTGTGACAAGCCTCTGAACCAGATTGGCTTAGTTACAATGTTGCATTGGGACAAGCCTCTGAACCAGATTGGCTTAGTTACAATGTTGCATTGTGACAAGCCTCTGCCATATCAAGGTAGCCGTGGGAAGTCCATTCACACTAGTGTCTTAATTTTACACTATCCAGTCACTATCCACCAACACAGAAGGCCCACATCCAAGCTCCCCACACCAGCCACTCAAAAGCCCCAAGTCAGAGAACCCAAAAGGTTCATTAAAAGGTTCATTACATTACCAGTTTAGATGTAAGCAAGATCCAAATACTCACCCAGTCCACACAACATGCATACCAAAATCAACTGCTGAAAAACACACAAGTAGTGCAAGTAACAGCTGAGCCCTCAGCAGCACATTCATGCTCTTCTGCCTACTCACAGCCAAAGTAGCCCAAACCCACCACTGCAAGTGGCCACATACCCACAGCAGTGTTACAATGAGTGCAAGTAACAGCTGAGCCCTCAGCCACACATTCATGCCCATCTTCCCACTCACAGCCAAAGTAGCCCGAACCCACCACTGCAAGTGGCCACATACCCACAGCAGTGTTACAATGAGTACAAGTAACAGCTGAGCCTTCAGCCACACATTCATGCTCTTCTGCCCACTCACAGCAAAAGTATCCCGAACCCACCACTGCAAGTGGCCACATACCCACAGCAGTGTTACAATGAGTGCAAGTAACAGCTGAGCCCTCAGCCACACATTCATGCTCTTCTGCCCACTCACAGCCAAAGTAGCCCAAACCCACCACTGCAAGTGGCCACATACCCACAGCAGTGTTACAAGGTGCAAGTAACAGCTGAGCCCTCAGCTTCACATTCATGCCCATCTTCCACTCACAGCCAAAGTATTCAAACCTACCACTGCAAGTGGCCACATACCCACAGCAGTGTTACAATGAGGTGCAAGTAACAGCTGAGCCCTCAGCGCACATTCATGCTCTTCTGCCCTCCACGGCCAAGTAGCCCAAACCCACCACTGCAAGTGGCCACATACCCACAGCAGTGTTACAAGTAGTGCAAGTAACAGCTGAGCCCTCAGCCGCACATTCATGCTCTTCTGCCTACTCACAGCCAAAGTAGCCCAAACCCACCACTGCAAGTGGCCACATACCCACAGCAGTGTTACAATGAGTGCAAGTAGCAGCTGAGCCCTCAGCCACACATTCATGCTCTTCTGCCTACTCACAGCCAAAGTAGCCCAAACCCACCACTGCAAGTGGCCACATACCCACAGCAGTGTTACAATGAGTGCAAGTAACAGCTGAGCCCTCAGCCGCACATTCATGCCCATCTTCCCACTCACAGCCAAAGTAGCCCAAACCCACCACTGCAAGTGGCCACATACCCACAGCAGTGTTACAATGAGTGCAAGTAACAGCTGAGCCCTCAGCCACACATTCATGCCCATCTTCCCACTCACAGCCAAAGTAGCCCAAACCCACCACTGCAGAGTGGCCCATACCACAGCAGTGTTACAATGAGTGCAAGTAACAGCTGAGCCCTCAGCCACACATTCATGCCCATCTTCCCACTCACAGCCAAAGTAGCCCAAACCCACCACTGAAAGTGGCCACATACCCACAGCAGTGTTACAATGAGTGCAAGTAACAGCTGAGCCCTCAGCCGCACATTCATGCTCTTCTCCCCACTCACAGCCAAAGTAGCCCGAACCCACCACTGCAAGTGGCCACATACCCACAGCAGTGTTATAATGAGTGCAAGTAACAGCTGAGTCCTCAGCCACACATTCATGCTCTTCTGCCCACTCACAGCCAAAGTAGCCCAAACCCACCACTGCAAGTGGCCACATACTCACAGCAGTGTTACAATGAGTGCAAGTAACGGCTGAGCCCTCAGCCGCACATTCATGCTCTTCTGCCCACTCACAGCCAAAGTAGTCCGAACCCACCACTGCAAGTGGCCACATACCCACAGCAGTGTTACAAGTAGTGCAAGTAGCAGCTGAGCCCTCAGCCACACACTCATGCTCTTCTGCCCACTCACAGCCAAAGTAGCCCAAACCCACCACTGCAAGTGGCCACATACCCACAGCAGTGTTACAATGAGTGCAAGTAACAGCTGAACCCTCAGCCACACATTCATGCTCTTCCAACTCACAGCCAAAGTAGTCCGAACCCACCACTGCAAGTGGCCACATACCCACAGCAGTGTTACAAGTAGTGCAAGTAACAGCTGAGCCCTCAGGCACATTCATGCCCATCTTCCCACTCACAGCCAAAGTAGTCAGAACCCACCACTGCAAGTGGCCATACCCACAGCAGTGTTAAGGCAGCAAGTAGCAGCTGAGCCTCAGCCACACACTCATGCTCTTCTGCCCACTCACAGCCAAAGTAGCCCAAACCCACCACTGCAAGTGGCCTCATACCCACAGCAGTGTTACAATGAGTGCAAGTAACAGCTGAACCCTCAGCCACACATTCATGCTCTTCCAACTCACAGCCAAAGTAGTCCGAACCCACCACTGCAAGTGGCCACATACCCACAGCAGTGTTACAAGTAGTGCAAGTAACAGCTGAGCCCTCAGCCACACATTCATGCCCATCTTCCCTCACAGCCAAAGTAGTCCGAACCCACCACTGCAAGTGGCCACATACCCACAGCAGTGTTAAGTGAGTGCAAGTAGCAGCTGGGCCTCAGCCTGCACACTCTCATGCTCTTCTGCCCACTTCACAGCCAGTGAAGCCTAAACCCACCACTGCGGCCACATACCTACAGCAGTGTTACAATGAGTGCAAGTAACAGCTGAACCCTCAGCCACATTCATGCTCTTCCAACTCACAGCCAAAGTAGTCCGAACCCACCACTGCAAGTGGCCACATACCCACAGCAGTGTTACAATGAGTGCAAGTAACAGCTGAGCCCCCAGCCACACATTCATGCTCTTCTGCCCACTCACAGCAAAAGTAGCCCAAACCCACCACTGCAAGTGGCCACATACCCACAGCAGTGTTACAAGTAGTGCAAGTAGCAGCTGGGCCCTCAGCCACACATTCATGCTCTTCTGCCCACTCACAGCCAAAGTAGCCCAAACCCACCACTGCAAGTGGCCACATACCCACAGCAGTGTTACAAGTAGTGCAAGTAGCAGCTGAGCCTCAGCCACACATTCATGCTCTTCTGCCCCTCACAGCCAAAGTGGCCGAAACCCACCACTGCAGTGGCACCTACCATAGCAGTGCTTACAATGGTGCAAGTAACAGCTGAACCCTCAGCCACACATTCATGCTCTTCCAACTCACAGCCAAAGTAGTCCAAACCCACCACTGCAAGTGGCCACATACCCACAGCAGTGTTACAATGAGTGCAAGTAACAGCTGAGCCCTCAGCCACACATTCATGCTCTTCTGCCCACTCACAGCAAAAGTAGCCCAAACCCACCACTGCAAGTGGCCACATACCCACAGCAGTGTTACAAGTAGTGCAAGTAGCAGCTGAGCCTTCAGCCACACATTCATGCCCATCTTCCCACTCACAGCCAAAGTAGTCCGAACCCACCACTGCAAGTGGCCACATACCCACAGCAGTGTTACAATGAGTGCAAGTAACAGCTGAGCCCTCAGCCGCACATTCATGCCCATCTTCCCACTCACAGCCAAAGTAGCCCAAACCCACCACTGCAAGTGGCCACATACCCACAGCAGTGTTACAATGAGTGCAAGTAACAGCTGAGCCTTCAACCACACATTCATGCTCTTCTGCCCACTCACAGCAAAAGTAGCCCAAACCCACCACTGCAAGTGGCCACATACCCACAGCAGTGTTACAAGTAGTGCAAGTAGCAGCTGAGCCTTCAGCCACACATTCATGCTCTTCTGCCCACTCACAGCAAAAGTAGCCCAAACCCACCACTGCAAGTGGCCACATACCCACAGCAGTGTTACAAGTAGTGCAAGTAACAGCTGAGCCCTCAACACACATTCATGCTCTTCTGCCCACTCACAGCCAAAGTAACCAAAAGCATTCGCACTAAATAGCCCAATAGCCCCATAACCCCATACCATGCAGTAAGTGTTCAAAGTCATCCTGTTGGCTTATTTGAGAAGCATCTGTCCTGGCATGGGTCAAAGTCTTTGAGCACCTGTTCCACATCAATTTCCATGTCTCTGTGTATGTGTAAGAGAGCAAGTCCTGTCAGGCGTTGTTCCCCATGCTGTTTCTGAGCCGGTCTTCAACCTCCTCAAGGCACTGAAGGATCTCTCTGCACTTGCCACGTGATGGCATCGTTGCCAAGACTGATATACTGCATTAACATTTGGGTAGAGATCTGCATTCACATCCTGTAATGTCACAAGAATGGTCTCTGGAAGGTCTGCCACAGGAGCGTCGGCCCACTTTTCTTTCCATCTTTCAGCTCCACCTTTAGCTCCTCCAGGCTGCAGGTCAGTCTTGTAGGCACTGTACACTGCTGCTATTTTGTCCTCCTGTAGCAAATGCAGTTTGCGTGGTAGAAAATACTGCCCAGGAACCGTGGCTGGCACTCTATAAGTTTATCCTGCAATTCCGAAATGACATGGTCTAGGAAAGGAATGAAAATGTTGACTCTGAAATAGTCTTGAGGGCTTGCAGCACTGATGTTGCTTCTCCGTGTTTGCCTACCACATATGCGAGGTACCTCCTCCCGAATGAATGCAGCCTCCGCTAGAGTCAGGATACTCTGATACAGTTCTGTAAAGTGGCTTTCTGACCTGTCCCTCATTTTCTTCAGTACTTGTACAAGGTTGGAGGCCTCTTGCATTGCTTGTAGGAGGTCAGTGTTGACACACTGCAGATACATATGAAGAGGTTTCGTTCTGGACAAAACATAATCAAAGGAATGAAGAGTCACAAGGAAGTCGAATCGCTGGATGCAGAGTAGCAATCTGCTTGCTTCATTGTCAAACTCTGCAATTTTCTCAAGCGTACTTGCTACTACCAAAAATTTCACTTTTAACCTTGATAAGAGAATCTGCCTGACTCATCCACCTCATGTTTCCAGCTGCAGAAATAGTATATGTCCTATCTTCTGGCTCATCATCATAGTCTGATGGCAAGTTGTTGAATTCTTTGAGTTCTGCCTGAAAGATGTTACTGCGCTTATAGGACGACTTTAGTGTAGAGATGATCTTTTTCGTGGTATCAAACATATTGGAAATTTGTTGCAAGGAACACGAATGCACTATAGCTGTATTGAGGCCATGAGCCTTGCAAACTGTATACACTGCTTCAGGGACAACCGCTGTGATGTGTGCTTGCACCCCATTAAATTTTCCACTCATGTTACTCCCCTTGTCGTACCCTTGGCCGCGCATTAGTTCTGTGTTGATGCCCCAAGCCTTTAAATGCCACAAGAATAGTTCTGCTAAGCCATGGCCAGTTGTATCCATGCCTTCAGTGAACTCAACGAAATCTTCACGAAGTTCAATTGTGCCTAAAAGGTCCCGATGTATGTAGTGAACCGATAAAGAAATCTGCTTCTTGGTTGACACATCTGTTGTTCCATCCGCTATCAAGCTGAACCATTTTGCCTCCTTTACATTGCTTAGTATTTTTCACTGTATTTGCCGACCCATCAATTGAATTAGTTCATTCTGAATCTGTGGGGTTGTGTATAGTGCATTCCTTGGAGCTGCTAGTAGGTGTTCTTGCAGACTGGAATCCACTTCAGCGGTGTATTGCAACAAACCATGGAAATTTTCGGTATCATCATACTTACCCCGAAGAGCAACGTTGTGTCTCCCACAATAGAGAATGATCTTGATGATTCTGCATAGAAAGTGAAGTGTATTCTCTGTCACCTTGTTGTTGAGCTCCAGCAGACAGTGGCTTGCTGTTTTCATTGTCCCAGCACAAACAGAGAGAAAACCATCTGCCCTCACTACAGCATCTCCATGGTCCTTAGACTTGCTATGCCTCTCTAGAGTCTTCTTCGTATTGGACCAGTCCCTCATTGGTGCCGATACCAGAAGGGTGCTAGTACAGGAACTGTTGAATACGAAGCACGGACCACAGAACACGCCATCCAGTACCTTCGAATACCGAGTAAATTTGAAGTCGTGCAACACATGAGCATTGAAATGCCTGTAACGCTGGCTCGGACCATCTGGACCCATCAGACGACCAGGAAACTGAAATCCTGGAGGTGGTTGCCACTGATTTTCAAGAATTTCCTTCCTTTGAGCATCCTTGAGATGGGAGCGATTCATACAGCCAATGTCCTCGGTATTTTGCAGATGCACATCTGGTTCCTGGAAAATGCTTGGAATCTGGACTGCTTCAAGAGTAGTTGCTTCTTCCATTGTCTCCATTAACTGGGAGTTGACACCAGCTTCCTGGAGAACACCCTGTGTCGCTGAGTCCTGCGCATATTTCACCAGCAACCTGTTCTTGTACAATCACCCATGCATGGTTATTGGATGGGCAGGTCTCCCCCACACCACTTCCAGGCTGTGTCTCTGTGTTGCAGACCCTGTACACACAAAGGTCTGCAGTTAGCTAAACTTTTTACCTATCAGAAATTATGTTTACTCTATTTTATGGCACGCTTTCTTACCCAGACCTAGCTGAAAGCCGAGTGAGGAAGGACTGCATCAGCCTGGACATTTGTGCCGTTTCCTCTATTCTGGCCCTTTTAGTTTTTCGCACCTGTGCTCCAGAAGGTTGTTTTCTTTTGCCTGCCTCCATTCTGGAAACAGAACACAGTTTAACCCCTGCACTCTAAGTGGAAGAGGGGGACAGTATGGAAGTAGGATAAAGGAATAAGGGAATGGAGTGGCATGATGAGGCAAGTGAAATATGGGCAGATACCTTACCTTAATGCAGCAAATGGTGCAGTCAAGAAATCTTAGTAAGTCTCAATATCTAGCAGTTGCCTGAAAACCACTGATGCTTCTGCCTCTACCCGCAAATCAAACGCTCTGACTGTTGATCTCAGTAACTTGCAGGGTTAATGCTGCTGCCACCTGTCTGAGTAACCACGCTGCTTACCTGGTTTGGCTGCCACCCCTCAATTGAAACACAAAAACAAAAAACACCTCATTTGACAGCCCGTGGGATTGCATGCAACAAAATTCACATCACAAATTATGCTGTTTCAGTGTATGCAATACATAACTGTCTATGGACAAGGGTAAAGCACAAAATCCCAGTATCCACCACCGTATCACAAGCAAGACTGCTCCAGTTGGCAAACTGTGGAACCAGGTAGCATTCAGAGGAAATGTTCAGACAAAGAACTGGTCCTAATACAACATCCCTCGGAATTATTTATACCAAAATGCCAAACAAGAACAGCGCTTTCAGTCATGGCGTCTGATGATTCGCTAACACAAATGGCCATCATGTCCAAAGGTACCGCAGTACGCAAAACTAAGGTTTGGTGAAACAGACCCCCACAATGTGGTAGAGATTTTTGGAAGTGGCACTGTTCGGAAAGTGCAGGCTTCATTTTTTTTTTTTAATTGCGTAACAAACAGCTTACACTTGCACAAAAAAGGTTCATATTCTGCAGGCTGAGTGGTCAGCTTTAAAGTTTCCAAACAGAATTTTTCCCATTCATTAAGGAAAAGTTATCAGCGACTAATGGAAGGGAATGCTTCTGAAAAATATTAACAACTGGACTTATTGCTCCCATCACCATCTACGTATTTTATCCAAATATAGGATGAGAAAAAAGTGGGTAAAAATTAATTCTAGTTGGTAAAGAGCCCTCTCTTTTTGTTACATCAATAACATCACTCAAGCCAGCGGTGTCATGCAGTTAGAAATTTTGAAGGGGCACAAAATCTCAATCTCTATAGGGGGGGCCAGGGGCACGCCCCCGGCAAAGTTTTAAAAACTGAAGTCAAATGGTGCTTTTTGGTGAGTTGTAGCCATCCAGAAAACTGTTCCTCAACAAGTTAAATGCCATAATACTGATATAAAAAATGTTAACATAGTTACACCAGTTTAAAAGTTCTAGTGTGCACAGGGCCTTAAACTCTCTCTGCTTGCTCCCTCCCCCCTCGATTTAACCATCCTGAGATTTCTTTAACATCCCTCCATTTCACCTCACCTCACTGTGAGTGGTTGATAAATGCTGTAACTGTTCGAGGCTTAAGAAGTGCTTTGGAATACAATGGTTATGAAAGATGCTATGAGGCCATTACAAAGCAGAAGTACCTTACCCCGAAATGAGTATTTAATCAACAAGTGTTTGAATCAGGTTTGCTATTTTTAATACTTATTTTTACACAGTGGAGGTGACCCCTATCATGTTCACCAATTCAGTCTCATAAGACTTCTCACCCAACATGTCCTCATGACTCACCCCCAAGATGATTACCCTATTATGACTGATTCCAGTTGGGTGAAGGACACAAGCAGTGAGCAACAGCCTGTGCCGAGGACCTAGGTAAAGAGCAAAAGCCATCACCTGATCATCATTCCCTTTTTCTTCATCCCAGATGCCATCAGGGAGGCACGATCCCTCATTGCATAAGCGCATCAGTCCAACCTTTGCTCACATGTCAGAGACCAAACTTGGCCCACCAGGCAGGAATGACACAACACTGCTTACCTCCCCAGGAAAGAGAGATCTGACCCTGGGCCGCCCAATATACAAGGACCTGGGCTGGCCCTCAAACCCCATTCCCATGCATAGCATGGAAGGATGCATCGGTACAGCTTTATCTGGCTGGGCCACTTACTAGAAAAGGTGAGTGTCACATTTTATTAGCTTTTTTGTCCTGTGGAGCACAATATAGTATTACTCCAGGTAACAACTCACCCCCGCAGACATCCTTGAAGAATCTCTCTCCCTTCCTCCCCATCCTCCCGTCCCCAACACAGTATTTCAGGTCTGCTCTGCCCTTTAGTAAGTAATACATAAACACAACTCCCAGGTCTACAACCATTCCTGTACTTCACAGGAAAATTGAGCACTCTACAGGAAAATGATTCCCTTAGATTTGCACTGATTTTTGCAAGAGACCCAGGCAATTCAGCTTTCCTAGAAAAAAAATGTAATCTACAAGACAACAAATAAAAATTGCCCTGGAGTAACTGGAAAAATGCCAGTCTAATTTTGGAGCCCTGCATTCAGAGTTCACATCGATCATCTCTCGCTATTTTAAGGTATAGGTGGTTAGCATTAGCAAGCATCCTCACCACACACCATCACCATTATATTGTTATTCTATCAATCTGCTATTTCTCCATTCTCAACTGTGATTAAACTGTAAAGGTTCACTTCACACCCTACAACCTTGGAACAGTAATGGTCCATTTAGAATAGATCCCACATCAACATGTGTATGTGACAGGTTAGCCCTGAGCCCCTATTACTTGGAGTGAACCTGCCACTTCTGAGGGGATGTCTGGGGTCTGGATCAGTGGCCAGGAACAGGCATTCTGGGTCCCACAGGTAACAGCATGCTTTTGCCAAGTTGAGGAAGCTGAAATTCTCATCATAGCCTACTAGGACCACCTTGACCTCCAGATCCAGAGGCAAATCAGCTGCTAATCCCTCAACAGTCTCCTGTCCTGCTCCCAAACAAAGTGAAGCTCCACATTTCGAAGTTCCCCATAGACGCCCTCTCCTCTGGTCATGTAGACCTTGCCCTGCAGTTGAGCGAACTCTTTAAGATAGAGGGCCAAACAATAGGTGGAGCTGAAGATATCTTGCCGAACCCCGGCAAACCCCAGCCAGGTACATTTTTGCACCACTTGCTCCTTGGACCTGGTGCAGTTCATGACAAAGAGGCCCCCTTTCCTTTGCCCTAACTCTGCAGCAGTTCAATCACCTCGGGCACCCCTGGCACAGCGTTCTTATCTCGCCATTCCAGATGACCCCGTCACAGTCGAACAGCATAGTCTCTGACATGGTCAGCAGCTCCCAGACCTGTGAGCCCTGCAATCTCTTGCATCCGCTGCTCATTACACCACTGCCATGCTGGATCTTCCCAGGAAAATTACATCATCCTCTAGCAGGGAAGCCACCGGGACAACAAGTGGAAAGATTGCCAGGGCTGGGGTTTAGACTGTGGTTTAATCCATTTACTGACAAGGACAAATGCTATGAAAGAAAGGGGATTGCAAACATCCAATTGTTGGCACCGTACATTTTAGTTTGAAATGATATTATGAAATAACATTGCTAGAACTGCTCAGAATGAATGTACATTGTTTTTCAATATGTGCTCAAAATAAAAAAAAACACAAGTTTTTATTCATTCTGTACTACAGAATGAATTAAATATAAGCTTGTGTTTTTTTTTTTTATTTTGAGCACAACATTGAAAATAATGTACATTCATACTGAGTAGTTAGTTCTAGCGATATTATTCCATGCCATTTCAAACTAAAATGTAAGGTGCCTGTACATGTCCCTCTTTTGCCCATTTCACCCAGCATCAGCATAGTTAACTGTATTATACAACAAAACACATACGGTAAAATTCACAGTGCTATCTCAGGAATATGGATTCTATCAAGTTCCACTCCAGAATTTGGGCTAGCGGAATTGCTTGCTGTACTAGCCACATGGCTAAAATATTAAACGAGAAACGAGACTGTTAATTACACTGACTCATCGATGGGAGGCGGGCGCAATAGCGATACAGTCAATGATTTTATTATTCTATTTGAAAGGAGTTATATTGACAGTCAATATAACCTCCTTTCAAACAGAATAATAAATCAGGAAAGATTAAAACTAAGCAAAGCAGGGTGTGTGAGTGAGAGATCCTCAACTTAGGCAAGTGTTAAGTGGGCCACGCTTGGCCTGGTTCAGTAGCACCCTCTGCTCTGATACAGGAAGGTGGGAGATGGGTTGGTGTGGCATGGCAATGTTGGGTGAAATTAAAAAACTGCTTCCTAGCCTTGCTCACTTCCCCTGTGGTACTGACCTTTTTTTCTTAAACTAGGAAGCAGCCTGGGACTTCAGTCTTCTTGTGTTCTGGTCTGGAGGAACACACCGACCAACTGACCACGCTCTCTCAGTGCCAAATGATGATTCATTCTGACTCAGATAGAATGACCGACTGTCATGTCAGAGAATGGCACTCAACTGTCCGACGATGCTGAACGAGAACCAATTTGCTGCGTGAGCTATTTCTTTGCACCTCGGCTATGATTGGCTGCTGGCTGGCAGTTACTACCAATCAACTGTCTGTTATGACTGTCTCTCTCTCTTTGTTTTTTACAGGCACTCAGCTCAGCCCCAAAGTCAGTCACCAGCCCAGTGAGAGCAAGTACATTTTTTTAAAACCTCCGGTGGCTCTCAGTCAGTCTTCCCAGACACACTAATCAATTCGGAACCCCCACCACCCAGCCCCCACCAAAAAGACTTTGAAAAAACACCAGTTTTCTTTCAGCCCGTGGGACGATAAAAAAGTAAAATACTAAATACATTTTTTTAGTAGCCTTCACAACAATATTGGGGGGGCACATGCCCCCTCAGGCCCTATGGGCATGACGCCACTGACTCAAGCTATATAAAATAGGGTTCAGACTCACACGGTATTGGGTAGATGAAATTACAAAAGGGGCCAATCAGGTTCCACGTTTCATTTGAATTGCTGTTAGCTGCTACAAAATCAAAAAACAAGTTTGGAAACAGGTCCCTCTCTGAAGTCTGAATCTCGATCTCCAAAATCTGATTATCTGCCTATGTGGCCACAGCACAGACCCACAGTGCTAGCTAGTCCTTCAAATTTCTCCCACCCGACTCGCCAAAAAAAGTACTACGGGTAACGGCAGCCACAGACACACAAGTCAACACCTACCTTGGCTCAGCTAGCTTTACATAGAAGGCAAGGCAGCAGTGCCAGGCATCCAGCAACTCCGTCCTTCTTGTTCCAACTTGAATCGTGATTCCTGATTCATCATGAATCCTTATCCAACTTAAGAATGGAACTCTAAGAACTAGGGTGTGGGCGCCGCGGCTCCTGAACAACAGTCAGGGTCAGCAACTCTTCCGTCAGTTTAGTTACGGTAAACTGTCTCGATTCGAACTCTGTATTTTTCTCGCTCGCGCTGTCTCTCTCTCTCTCTCGCAGCTCGCTCGCTCACTTAGCCTCTACTCCCGAGTCCAACACAACAAAGTCCCGACTCCCGTCCCGACGACGCTACGCAGACTACGCAGTAAGAAGCAAGCAAGTGCAATGCCAGCCGATGAATGATGATTGATCATGCAACAAGTAAAACAAGTGTAGAGCACTGCAGTTTTCTACAAGGGCATTTAAAAAGCCCACCTGACATGCCCCTTGTGCACTACCACCCCTTTTTTCTCTTGGCAGTGGACCTGACTGAGAGCACCCCCCTTCCTTCTTCCTTGGGACAAAGAACGGCGGGGAAAGCCCGCGGAAGAAAAAAAAATGTAACCCACAAGTGCAGAGAGACAAAGAGACAAGCTCGCTCTCCTGCTACCCCTAGTGATTGTTGCAACACGCCATGGCATGTCGGGTGTATCGCTAGCTACGCCCTTGTTTCCTGATATTCTGTTGTACTAAAGATACATATGATTGTCAAAGAAGTTAATGTTTTCCCCTCAGATTTCCTCCATCAGACATTAATTTTGCTTTTTCTAGAAAGGGGGCAAACTCTATCAAATTATTCAGGCAGTAAGGGATGTCAGCTTATAGAACATCATAGAGTATAGCTCATCCATTGGGACACACCTTCAGAATGCTTCCCAAGCAGTAAACAAGTACTCAGGGAGAATGGCAAAGTGTGATACATAATCAGGACAGAAGGCCTTGGCAACACTGCAAAACCAAAACCTACACAGCTATGAGAGATGATTTTTTGTTGTTGTTATGCTCCTCCCCATGCCCCCTGGCTGGCCACTCCTCCAGGTCCCCTAGGGTGCCCATCTGGCTTGTATCTCCACCTCAGCCACCAACCCCCACATTGTAATTCCCCAGGTAACCCAGTGTATCCCTTCACCAGACAGGTCCCCCATCTGGGGGAGAAGGCACTGGTGGAGCAGGCTAGTGCACTACTACTTGGTCTCAGTGCTACTGGGGATGGTCCAGGCTGTCCGAGGGCCAAGAGCCAGTAGGGGACTGGAGACCATCATCTGGTCTGCCTGGGAGCCATATTTCCTGGTTTTTTCCCCTTGAGTGCATGAAATCTAGAACATCAAGACACAAGCTCATGTCTATCATGCTCCCTGCTTAGTACTCCCAACATGCTGTGCTACCCCTGGCCTCCACCAGAATTTTATTAACACTGGGTCATGGACCCCCTCCCTCCCATGAGATGGCATGCAGTCATGGGATGCTCAAGCCATCTCCCCCTGACTGGCCCTCTAGCTACCCAGGCTTGGTCTTGAACCATGTTTGTTGGTGTTGCAAGTGGAAATCCAACCACTGTGCTGACAGGCAGGTGAGAGATGATGTTTAGACTGTAGCGCTGAGGTATGTACAGTGCTCCGTATGACAGCAATATGTATGTCACCTGCAGAAACATTCTGAAAGCAGGCAACAGAAGTGGCCATTCCATGTGTAGAGTGGTCATTCACAGCACTGAGAAATGTCTTACGAAGTGATTCAGTTAGGCTGCCATTTAAACAGGCACCGTATAGTCACATGGTGCTGTATTTTCCAGGAATCAATGAAACAAATGGCTGAGAGGACATTCTGCATTCAGTAATGCAAGCAAGATAGAAGTGCAATGTTCTCAATAAAGATAGGACAGTTACTTGTCATAGTTCTTCGAGAAAGTTTCCTCCATTGTGTGCGCGCACACACACACACACACACACACACACACACACCCTTCCCCTTTCTGAGGTATCAGCTGGAAACTTTGTCCACTGCTCTGTTTTAAGGTGTCTACAACTGCCATGCGTATTCTATATTTCTAGTCCCATGCTTCCAAACCTCTCAACTGTCCCTGATTTTCAGGGATGTCCTTGATTTTGCCTCAGAAATTTCTTCTGTCCCTCCTAAATTTGGCATTTCTGTCACTGAAGAGTAGGGATTTGCATCACAAAATAATGCCAGCCACTGGTGTTACAGTCTAGTTCTCATTAAGAAAATGATATTCACACCAAGAAGCATGTTGTACACAGCTTCTGGAACTATTATTACTATTTTTTCAAATGTATCCCTGATTTTGGTCAAGTGTCCCTGATCATTTTAGGCCCTGTCCCTGTTTTGTGATGAGGGAAGTTGAGAATTATGCATGCCTCTTCTTGACACTGGTCTCATCTCTTGGTTCTTCATGGCAAGAGGCCCTCAGAGCATATTTCCAGTGGGGAACTGGGGGACAGTTGGTGTCACCCATGATTTTATAGGTGCAGACATTGCACATCAGTGTGGGTAGCCCCAAGCTAGTAAATGTCGCTGAGTGGCCTTGATATCAAAGGCTTACAGTTCCAAAGGTGTGGCCCAATGGAGGAGATTCTTTTGAGATTTTTTTTGTAGTAAGAGACACAAACAGGGCTTACTCACTGAGCTCCAGAAGAAAGAAATGGCTGCACTTAGCAGGCCTGGGATACAAGAGGCAGATTCTAAGATACTGGAAGGACAGCCACTTACCTGGACTGGAATAATGGGCTAAATGTTTGACAAACCTTGCCATAAATTAGTTAGCTTTTTAAATACAGGAATGTTGCATCAATAAGAAGATATTTGGAATCCTTACTTTACATGGCTATCTGGAAACTGAAGATTATAGGAACAGTAGCTGATAATGAGAATAGAGAATGCACATTAAGTGATAGTGAGAACAGTAGTATCAGTAAGACTGAACAAATGTTTGACAGACATCCTACATATTGAATGGAACAGGAAACTAATTATTTGCATATTACATTGATTGGTTGTATATAAATATTACATTTATAAATATTTGTTTCAGTATACCTTTACAATTTTATGGATTATACAATTTACGACTGTAAAATTTTACAGAAAAACAAATAAATCAGGACAGAAGACCTTGAAACGCTGCAAAACCAAAGCCTGCACAGCTGCGAGAGACAATGTTAAGACCACAGTGCATAGTGATGTATGCACAGTGCTCCATATGATAACACACACATCGACTGCAGAAACCTTTTGAAAGCAGGCAACAGAAGTGGCCATACCACGTGTAGAGTGGTCCCTCACAGCACCAAGAAATGCCTTGCCATACTTCCTATAACAGAAACTGATGCAGACAGGCTGCCATTGGAACATGCACTGTATAATCACAGGGTCCTAGCAATGAATGAAACAAAAGGCTGAGAGGACTTTTTGCATTCTGTAGTGCAATCAAGAGAGAAACACAGTGTTCCCGATGAAAATAGAACAGGTACTCACCATAGCTCTTCAAGTTCTCAGGTGTGTGTGTGTGTGTGTGCGCGCACGTGCGCTCGCTGGCACACACACACACACACACACTCTTCTTCCCCCTTTCTGAGGTATCAGCTGGCAGCTTTGCCCACTGCTTTGTTTTACAGTGTCTATAACTGCCTTGAGTATATTTCCAGTCCCTTGCTTCTTCCTGACACTGGTCTCATCTCCTGGGGTGGTTCGTCATGTTAAGAGACCTTCAAATATTATCTCCAGTGGGGAGCTGAGAAGTAATGGTGTCACCCATGATTATATAGGTGCAGGCAGCCCCCAGCTAGTAAATGTTTGAGTGGTCCTGATACCAAAGGCTTATAGTTCCAAAGGCATGGCCCAATGGAGGAGATTCCTTTGAAGATCTACTGTTGTGGTAACTGTTCTTTCCATTTTCCACACACTGTAGGTTCTGTTTGAAGCAGACACCAGAAAGAATGGCACCAAGAAACCACAATGTACACCAGATTAAAATGCAAAAAAATGCATTATTCAAGACACATGCAACAACCCAATATCCCCAACAGCAATCCACCAATGTATCACACTGTGTAGCTCAATGCTTTGTACAGGTGTAGCAACAGTTTGGTCCCACCTCTGTTTAGCTGCAATGAGTTCTGCTCCAATAAATTTCAAACATTCTCAGTCACTACTCTAATGTGCTGAGATATGTGCACCAAGGGTTTCTAAGTTTAGATGACCCTCACGTGTTCCTTGCAGGCTACATTTCAAAGAGTGCGTATCATTTTTTGGACAAGAACAGTATGCAGCATAGGCAAGCAGGTGTCTGAGCAGGGGTATCTAAAAAGGGCTTATTAAATGTCACTGTTGCTGCATTTATAAATTTGCCTTAGTTGACAGAGATTTTAGACACCCCAGCTCAGCTACATGCATTCACAGGGAATTCTGGAACAGGTCGGTACTGAAAGACAAGCTAGTGCAGAAATAGGTAAGTATGAAGAGAAAGGAAGTGCAGAAATAGCAAGTATGGAGAGAAATGGAAATGCAAGAATGAGTAAGTATAAAGAGAACAACTGGTATAGGAATAAATATATATAGAGAGAGAACAAGAAGTATAAGAATAAGTAAGTATATAGAGAGAGAGCAAGTGATATAGCAATAACTAAGTATAGAGAAAACAAGTGATGTAGGACTAAGTATAGAAAAAACAAATGGTATGTGAATAAGTAAATACAGAGAGATGAAGTGGTATTGGAATAAGTGAATACAGAGAAGTAGTATAAGTTCATATATCTCATCAAATGTTAAATTTCAGCCAATCAGCACGTGCCATGTCATTTGACAGGTGGGTGTGGCCTAAAATGGACCAATCAGAATCGCCCCTTGTTAAACCGGAAGTCCCTCCCTAAAATGCGCTAGCCCCGCCCACTTCTGGTGGAAGTGATGCAACCTCAAACCCGTGTCCCGCCCCTTGCGCAGGAAATGACACACGTCCAAACCCGTGTCCCACCCCCTTGCGTAGGAAATGACCCACACTGAAACCCTGGAAGTGACCCAACACCACCATTTTATTTGTATGTTTATGAGTTTACTACCATTTTATAAGCGTCCTGCACCTCTCGTTCTCATACACTCCTCGATCCCCTGCCACGCCCATCCTTGCTGGAACCCGAGTCTCACCATGCTAGCTTGAACTCCTGCCTCCCTCCTTTCTCCTGCACCCCCACCATCCTGGCTCGAACCCCTGTCCCTCTTCACCACCGTGCTCCACCCACCCCAAAAATCAGTTAAGTTTTATGTAGTGGTATGTGCCCCCTGTAGGTCTGGTGTATAACTGCAGGGGCATGTGTGTGTTTTTTGATTAGGATATTTTCAAAAGGAAGTATCTAGGAGGGGACCTGATCATGCAGAGGTTTCACAGATCTGTGTGGAGACCCCAACCCCCGAAGGAAATTCATCTGCCTGTGTGAGTACCCCTTTTTCTGTTTTTGTAACAATATACAAAATTATTTAACTTGCATCTGTAGGCCTGTGTCAAACTTGCATCAAAAGGATAGCTTTATGTATATGCATGTAACATTTATAAGCTAAAATGGTGGACCTCTGTGTAAATAAGATGGTTCAGCAGTTTTCTCTGGATAGCATTGCAACAATCGCAAAACTAATTATTTATACTTTTATCATGAATTAAAAGAATAAAATATATCAGAGAAAAGGAATACACATACCTATAGTTCAACCCTCAGATCTGTGTAGTATCAAGGAGAAGGCTGAAATGAAATGTGTGTGTGTGATATTTATGTTTTGAAAAAGGAGGGTGGGGGCTACAACAGATGTGCCTCTGACACGTTACCATGTATAGTATGATGGGGTGTGGTGATGATTTTACCAAGGGGCAGTCCATCTTGCTAAGCGTTATATAAACCCTGCATTTGAAGCCAGAAGGCACAGCTTTTGAGAGATTTCTCAGATTCTTGGAGCAGATTATCAAAAACATCAAGCAAGAAGATGGCAAGCGCTTCTCATTTCAACCTCCCTGTAACAGGTCAGATTGTCGTACCACCTAATGAAAAATTCAACCTCCCTGTAACAGGCCAGATTGTCACACCACCTAATGAAAAGTCTGGAGATGAAAAGCCAAGCAAGAAGATAGCTGTCGGGGCTACAACCCAAGCCAGCATTATGTGTACTACGTTAGGTGTAAGCAATGCCCCACACAAGTCTTGTTGAGTGGAAGAGTGTCTGACATAAAAAAGAAACTCGCTGAACAGTTTGGTGAATCAGAAAATCCTAAATCTGACTGTCCTTCTGAAGAGACACCACTGCAAGACCTTGAAGAGTTGCTGGGGTGTGAATCTGATGCAGAAAAAAGTTACTATGAAACCAAAACAGAGAGTGACAAGAAGGGGAGCAGAGAAGATGGTCAGTGAGACACTGCCAAAAAAAGCATCAGAGAAAGTTGTGAAAAAGAAATGCAAGACACAGCCAAGAGGGAGCTCTGACCAAGAGGGTGATGATGATAATACAGCCACAAGCACTCAAGCCCAGGCTAAGAAAGAAAAAGATGAGAAAAATGAAGAAAAGAGTTGCCTTGATGAGGGAAATGCATTTTAACATTTAAAAAATATGAGTGGTGACATGGTGTAACTGAGGGAGATGAGTTAGCAGTAGAACTAAATCTTACCTATAATGAGTCAGAGGACCAATGCTGTTTTCTGTTTTACTTTAATAGACTGAAGGATTTGTGATGGAGCAGCAGTCATATTCGGACAGCATGGATTCTCGACTTTCCACAAATCTACTGCTCGACTGTCTTTGCTGTGTGAAAGATACAAATGTGGTTGTTAATGAGATGTGTGAGAACCAGTATGTTAGAAATACAGAGAGCTTATAGAATGTTTCAAAATGTCACAGAACAGGCTGTGATCACTACACAACCTCTTCTTCTACTGAGATTAGACAGGGGACCTCACATGAAAATCCAGGCCTCAGTAGTAAACCCCCCAAAACTGACAACGATATGTATTGTAAGTACATTATGTATCATACCATCTGTGGCGCAATTGCTTCAGTGATACAGAGGGTGATACATTGTGAATTGGTCAATTCCTGTCCTGGGTGTGAGATAGATGATCCGAGTCAGAAAAACCATTCATGTGTCCTTGATGACTTAAGGTCTAAAGAAGCATACCGAAATGTTTCTGAAGCCATACATATAGGGCAGCTCATGCCCGTGATCTTGGCAATTGCTATGATGCATCAGGGGTTAAATATGACCAATTGTACCCTGGAAACTATAAGTCATGTTTTAAATGATGTGAGAAAATCCGATGACCCCCATGTGGTTAGTTATGCAAATGTTACAGCAGACGGTGAAATTAAAAAAGATGCCTGCCGTCTGGTCAGCAAAGGTTCCTTTAAAAAATTTCTAAAAATAAATTCAGGAACCCTGTTTATATTGTAAAAAAATTACCCCACCCTGCCCCCTCCCCAAATTACTACATGGAAACATTTCAGTACCAAAATGTGTCATATTTTATTTTTGCAGATAATCATGTGGGATGCAAGTACAGAGAGAATCCAAAGGCTTATGTATCTGATCCTAAGCCATTACTGTCATCCATCAATGTTTGGTTCACCTCAATATGACATTTGCCTTTGTGAGATACATGCAGCCTATGAACTGATGATGTTTGCCCTTCCAGAAGTATGGGAGGATACAGATAAATATATAAATGAATCTGTGTTACCACTTGTAGAAAATGTTAAAGTGATTGCGATATATTCATGGAAGGCAATGATGATTCTTTGTGGACTTTATATCATGATCGTCATAGTCATGTGTGTGTACTACAAAGCAGAAAAAACCTTGTGATATTGTGCGTGTTGTTAACCTGGCTTCTCTGCTTGCTGAAATGATCCACTGGTCAAAAAAAGGACCCTTTAAAAAATTATATAAGGAAATTCAGGAACACTGTTTACATTGTTAAAAACATTTACCCCCCCCCAAAAAAAATACTGTTACTTGTTACCATTTTAATATTGTTCATATTGTTACCCTGGCTTTTACCACTTGCTAAATGTATGTTTTTTTCCAGAGTATACAACGATGGGAAACACCCTGTCAATGCATCCAGAGGCTTATTTACCAACTAGTCAGACACAGAGCTAAACAACCTGGTTTAAATCTACCTACAGGACAAGCACCGTCTGTACTTTTAGAGACATGCCAAGGTCTTTTTGATGGTCTCCCAGAGGGACCCCAAAAGGAAACTGTGGATTATTTTAAGGATGAGGGGGCTACTCTTGAGGAAGCAATGTTTAAAATTGCTATAGAGTTTATGCATAACCCTTATGATATAATACACCTTTGTGGTTTTATCTGTACTGCTGTTGACTTTTTAGTGTTTAGTTTGCAGAACGGGGGGTCTGAGTCTGACATTATAAATTTTGCTTCTTTTATCACTTTGTTGTGCTTCATAAACCAGATTTAGCATATGCTTTTCCTAAATAGTGTATTATAATGTACTTTCAGATGGAACGTACTGGCATGCTCCCAATATTCCAGACAGTCTTGATGTCTACAATGTACCGTGTGATAAAGGACATTTTAAAGGAACCTATATACTTTGGAAAGCAGCTGGCATTAAAATGTCTACTCTGAAGATGCTGCTGCTTCACTGGCAGAAAACACACTGACTCTGATTAAAGAGTTGCCACCCCTTGTATGGAGACTCTATGTTGACGTAATGGAAAACAGTAACCGTAGAGCAGTATGCAAGGTGAACGTCATTTTAAATGTAACAGAATGTCTTCAAAATCAGCCTTGTTATTTTGAGTGGTGTATGGCATATGTGTGTATGTATTGTGCATACCTCATCACTAAGGAAGTGGACAATGCCAATGCTTGTGTAAAACATGCAGCTCAAAAGTTGTTGTTCGGGTATTGTGAGGCGTGTAAAATTGAAGAGTAGAAAAACAAGATATTATATAATCATTGCATGCTTGCCATGTGTTATGCCTTTGTATGTGGAACCTATATGCATTAGTTTATGTATTATAAAGTAAATATTCAAATACTGTTATGATATGTGTATTTATAAATAAAATATAATCATGCATTGCACTTTGTGGTTGTCATAGTGTTTTTAAAAGAACAAAAAGAGCACATACTTTATTTTACTGGTGAAAAGAGTTTTTCAGCTAGCAGATGTTCGGGGGTTGACGAAGGAGATGAATGATCACCTGTTCCGAATATATATTTAATGCAAAAAGTGGGCAGTTTCACAGAGGTGACTCAGCTGTATAAGGCTGCAAAAAACTTGATAAAGAGGTCACTAGGAAAGGTGTTGCAGAATGGCTTGCAAGCAGGAGCCCTATTCATTACACAAAGCAGCCAGAGTCCGATTTAAGAGCAATCCTGTCATTGTTTCTGACATAGACAGACAATGGCAAGCTGATTTAGTGGATATGAGTCAATATGCAAAGTACAATAATGGGTTTAAGTACATACTGACGTGCATCGATGTGCTGTCCAAGTATGCCTGGGTAGTGACTTTAAGAGACAAATCAGGCATGGCAGTGACGCAAGCCTTTAAAACTATTTTTAAAAGTGGACGCACACCTCAGAAGTTGCAGACTGACCAGGGTAAAGAGTTTCTAAATGCTTCCTTAAAGAACCTATTAAAACAAAATAAAATACACCATTTTGTGATGAATAATGAAGTTAAGGCCAGCATTGTAGAAAGATTTAATAGGACGCTGAAGTCACACATGTGGCGTTACTTTATAGCCCAGAATACTTGGAAATATACAGATGTGTTGTCAGACCTGGTGCACAGCTATAACCATACTTATCACAGAAGCATTAAACACAGACCTGTGGATGTTAACCTTCCAATGCCCTGGGTGTATGGAAGGTCCTTTACTGGTAATTCTGTTCTTGGCAAAATAAAAGGTACCCTTCAGAAAGATGATCACATGAGACTATCTAAGCTAAAAGGGTTTTGAAAAGGGATATGAACAGACGTACACAGATGAGATATTTATTGTGACGGAGGTCTTAAAGACACAGAGGCCCACCTATAAGCTAAAAAGACTATCAGAGGAAGACATTAAAGGTACTTTTTTATGCTGAGGAGCTGCAAATAATTGAACCTGATGAAGACCTGTGTACAGGTGCAGAAAATCCTAGAGAAGAAAAAGCGTGGCAGAAAAACATGGTATCTGGTAAAGTGGAGAGGGTGGCCCAATAAATTTAATAGCTGGGTTGAGGCAACACAGGTTCGGGACATTAGAAGCAGATGAGGCTTAAAATGCTCAAAAATGGATTCTATATCACATTGCCCAGCAATGCATCGCACAACATTTTCCCCAACAATACTATATCTACTTTTACTGTAAAGTTACCAGAAATGCTTGAACTACCTGGTGAATGGGAACTGGGGTTAGCAGAAATGCAGTACCCTCATGCTTAGACAATGTGCCTGCACAGAAAAACAAGTTCAGTATGCTCTATCAGCCTCTAAACGTAGGCCCACCGAAACATCACACCAACTGGACCCTTTACAGAGTCAGCAGCACTTACAATTCCATCGGGCTATTATCCTAACATGGCTGGTGTTATTTCTCAAATTAATAAAAGCATATTTGAAGTAAATGAACTGCCAGTGGTTTTGGAACAACAAACCATCGGAGAGGAAATAAGCATTGACAGTGACATCAAATGCATTTTGTTTATAACTGGACAAGTTAAGTACTTTTTGGTTTTAGCAGACCTGAGGTAGGTGTAGGAAAGAATCTAACAATGAACCCTCCAGATATTAATGGGGTTTTACATATTATATATCTACACTGACATTGTCCATGAAATAGTGGGTGACAGTCTAGTGCCTTTGTTGAGATGTGTACCAGAAAGGGCCAAGACAATGAGATAGTGACCGTGACCTACGATAAACCCCATTATCAAACAGTCAGTAAACATCAGATCGATACAGTCACTATTGAAATAAAGAATGATCAAAATGAACCTGTACCATTTCGTACGGAAAGGTGATCGTGAAGTTGCATTTTCGCCCAGAGAGTGCTCTTAAAATTTAAACAAGGATGGGTGATTGTTCTGACATTATGGGGACCCTGCCTTGTACAGAAGCTATTACAAGGCACAGGCAGGATACAGTCTGCCAGGCTTTCATGGACTTCCTACTATGTATGGTTCTGGTATAGAGGGATATTTCGTAGTCTGTTCAGAAAAAGCAGTTCCATTTTTAAGAAGGGGTTTGAAATTGCAAAACCACATCTACAGACAGCTGCTAAAAATGTTGCAAAGGATGTTGTGGGCATGTGACTAGTGCTGTCAGCTCAAAAGATGTCAGGGGTGATAAGCCTACCAGGGTGGCTCAGGACTGATTGTATTCAAGAGAGTAAAAGAGAAAGCGCAGAGTACACCCTTCGCTTCTCATCGCCCCTCCGGCTACTTTAAAAGAGGTGTTTCAAAACGCAAAACTTCACATAAAAGAAAGTGCTCAAAGACAAAAGGATCTTCGAGGAGTCGTAAAAAAAGCAGAGACCTGTTCTAAAAAACATAGCTTTCTTGCATTGTGGTTCTGAAGAATGCACAAAATCAGAACTTGACTTGTTTGCCATTTCTCCCACACAGACAAGCATTGAAAAAGCATTTATGTAGAGATACCCTCTGGCTGCCCTTTCAGAAAACTCACCGATTTAATTTATATAGCAGGGACTGGTGAAGACTATTTGGATCTAAACAACACGCTTCTTTACCTGGTTTGCAAAATCACTGAAGCGGATGGTAGTGATATACCTGCAGCAGCCAAAGTGTGTGCTTATAAACTACCCAGTGGCAACCATTTTCAGTCAGCTGGATGACTGTCGGTGATTGGCTCATCAGTCAGAGCAATAACTGTTACCCCTACAGGGCTGTCATAGAATCTGTGCTGAACTTCAGTGAAGAGACCCTTTCACATATTTACCTTCAGGGTTATTTTACAAAGACACCCCAAGGAAACATGAAATCACAGACAGAGATGGTGATAATGTAGGTTTTAATAAAAGAAGCTCCTTCACACATCTCAGTAGAGGGGTAGAACTGCTGGGACACTTGCACACAGATTTGTTTTTTCAAGAGAAACTGATGCTGAATGGCGTGGATATTAAAATTAAACTGACACGTAACAGGGACAGCTTTTGCCTGATGAGTGGAGATTCTGAGCCTTATAAGCTAAAAGTCATGGCCACCTCTCTGTTTGTCAAAAGGGTTAAAGTGACCCCCGGAGTTTGTCTGGGACACTCAGAAGCCCTGCTCACCTCCAAAGCTAAATACCCTATAGACAGAGTTGGTATGAAAGTGTTCAGCCTCCCTGCAGGCAGCAGGGTCTGCAACCAAGATAATTTGTTTTGGGACAGTTACCAAAAATGATGGTCATGGATTTGTTGACAATGATGCTTTTAGTGGTTCCTACACTAAAACCCTTTAACTTTAAGCATTATAACATTAATTTTGTGGTTTGTATCTGGATTGTGAACAAATTCCGCTAAACCTCTGCAGCCAGATTTTAGAAATGGGAATGCTGTGAGAGAATATTTTAATCTAGTACTAGTGGCAGGGAAATCTATGAAAGATCGCCTGCTTTTAGTTAACCGTCAGGAATTTACCCAAGGGTACACCCTGTTTGCCTTTGATCTCACTCCGGACCAGGAATGTGCTGATCATTATTCTTTAATTAAAACTGGGAACCTCAGAGCTGAGATCAGATTTGCAGAAGCCCTTCCACAAACAGTTAATCTCATTATCTATGCAGTGTTTGATAATGTCATTGAAATAAACCAGAGAAGAAATGTCACTTTTGATTATATGTGATAAACCATAAAAATGAACACAAAGCAGCTGGAAAAAATTGTAACCAATGACACCCACATCCGTGACTGCTTTCTGGGCATGTTTCCCTGTGATCTGCTACCCAAGGAGAGACTGAGAAACCTTCCTGCAGCACTAGTCATCAATACTAACCCCCATGACCTCCCTGGACAGCACTGGTTAGCCATATACATTTCAGAAAATGGGACTGGGGAGTTCTTCGACAGCTACAGTTTTCATCCTGACAAGATTGCAAGATTGCACAAACTATTAGGTTTTTTTTAAACAGAAATACAAACATTTTGTACCAAGACACACAGTTACAAGATACCTTTTCTACCACCTGTGGATTTCACTGCATATTTTTCTTACACCACAGATGCAAAGGACTTTCTTATCATCAGATTTTAAAAATGTACTCTAATGATTTGCTGAAAAATGATGCCATGGTAACTAGTTTTGTACATCACTTTTCCAGACATCTAAACATGTCAGGGCACGTATCAGTGAGGTGGCAACATGTTCAGACTTGTTTGTCTTGTAATGAATTTAAAATATGCAGCCACTTGTAATTTTATTCAAAACCAGTCACTTATAAAATCATATATAAACACTCATAATTGTGTGTCTCTGTGTTTTCTGTGTTTAAACTTGGGTTGGGGGGCACCTGTGTTTAAACTGTGTGGGGGGGCTGTGTTTAATGTTTTCAGATATGCAATGACTTCAATAATGACAAAATATATAAAATATAAAGGTGTTTATTGTAAAAAACTGCCAATAAATTACAACATTCATCAGTGGCAACATCATGGATAAGATATGCAATGTCTTCAATAATGACAAATATATAAAATACAAAGGCATTTATTGTAAAAAACTGCCACTAAAATACACCAACCATCAGTGGTGACATCATAGATAAGATATAATAAACACAAGCATCTCCTGTTAAAAAATGCACACTATATACACTATAGCACTGAGGTAGAATTATAAGCACATCTTTCTAAAAACATGTTAACATATTTAACTATGAGGTAGGCTAACATGCATCAATATAAACACTTTTTGTAAAAACAGGATTATATATTCAGTATGAGGTAAATGGCTAACATAGGTTGTACAGCAGTCACTGAGGTAGGATTACATATTTAATATGAGGTAAAATGTTCAACATATGCTGTACACAGCAGTCACTGAGGTATTCAACATTCATACATAAAGATTGGCATTTTAAGTTTTACATAGTGAGCCACACAGGTTTTTAAAAGACTTTTGTCTTTTGGCATCACTGACCATTGGCTAACTGGAGATGGCTGTGGCTGTTTTGCACCAGCCACCGATTTCAGCCTTTCCACATAGCTCCTGTTTGCTGAGTGAGCAAACACTGAGGTGGGTAGTTAGACTAGCCATTGCTTTAGCAAAACATCACAGCCCTTTGGCTTTCTGTAGTCAGGGATTATGAGTGGCTGTAGCCGCCTACTAAATCGACTCATGTGAGACCCAGAAACAACAGTACCTTTATACATTAATTCACCCTTATCACTCCAAAACACAATATCCTTTTTCTTGGCCATATGTTTTAACAACAGTTCAGCATTGGTTTTAGACCGATGAGAAACACTACTTAAAATGTCTTTTTCCATAGTACTAGGTACAGAAGCTGTCTCTGCCATGTCTTCAGGGTGGTCAGACACTGATTCATTTTCAGGCATGAGTAATGTCAAACTGGTTTTAGCTTGTTCTCCTTGTCTTACCAAAGTCAGATAGCACTGTAACATAGCAGAGTACATTTTGGCTTTGTCATAGTCTGATAAATCAGTCCGGGACAGTATAGCTCTCATGTCAGTGTCCAAACTGTTAGTTGCAACTTTTCTCATATCCTGATCAGGGTAATTAGTTTTAATGTGATCCATCTGTTGCTGAGGTAACAAATACATTTCTGTGTAAAATCCATTATCTGTTAGCCAGCAGGCCTGTGATCAAAGGGATGGCATTCCAGTCTGCGTCTTTATAAACCACCAGTCTGATTAATTATTTTTTTCTTTTTAAGGTTATTTGTTTATCACTTAGAGTTTTAATGACTTCCATTTTTTTTCAGCAAACCTAACTGTTTTTCTGACAGTGGAATATTTCCTTTGAGAGTGTTTAAGGCTATCTCAGCTATAGCGATATCAGATCATCAGAGGCTGAACATAAAATAGCTTTTCTAAGCTTGGAGGCCCTTTTACTAGTAACTTTAAAACAGACAGATTTCTCTGCAGTCTTTTTGACATAATGACAATACAGTATCAAATATTTTTAGAAGCAGAATGTGTTTTTTTCATGACATATGCCACAGGCCAGTCAGGTGGAAACACCTCACTACGCAGTCTATATTCGTCTGGTGTATTGGATCTTAAATTAACCAGTAAACAGCCATGAGGCTTTCTTGTGGCATCTTCAAAAGTTTCTAAGAAAAATTTTGTCTGACCAGGATACATTTGTCTAGCTAGTGTTGTGATCTGAAGCTTGTCTCTGGGATTTTTAAACAAAATCATGTATTTGGCATTTAGTGTGATGGTCCTGTTTTTTTTCACCTTGACAGAACACATTCTGGACAATTAAAAATATTGTCAATTGTTTATGATGACTGTACTTGGTAAACCCATATTCCACTTCACTATTTTGACTGGCAGAGTCCATCAAATCATCTATAATGACAAAATTTACCTTTCCAGGGGGTAAGAGATCATTGTCAGCTAGTGACATCGGTAGCCCCTCCACAAATTTAATCTGAGGGAACTTTAACAGCAATTCATTATACAAAGGTTGCCAACAGCTGTAGAACCAGACAATATTTTCAGGCTTGTGTGATAAAGTGGCATCAGCATGTTCCAACAACTGTTTTATAAAGAAGCTCTTCCCACTATTAGAGGGGCCAGCCAACAGACAAGTAAAGGGATGCTGCAACCTGATATCCATTTTTCACAATCAGTATCCATAAGGAAGTGTTTTAAAATTGTCATGTAAAACTCATTTGTCATAAACTACTCTCTGGGTCTTGGACAGCATTTTTGTTTCAAGGGACCACTGCTTTTTATTCCTAACAATGCTGGGTTGACTCACAGTAATTTCTTTAGAGATCTGTGACCCTGTATAGTCAAAGACCAGGTCCTTCAGACTTTCAAAATTAATGTGTTTACTGCTGGCTACATCAAGGGTAAACCCTTTCACTTTAAGAACAACCTCACCACTGAACAGCCTGTAACCGTAAGTTTTTGGGCCTGCAGAAACGAACTCTGTAATGTGTTCATCAGCAGGAACTTCACTGGTCAGCTCCTCTAAATAATCGCCCAGAGGTGGGGTCCAGTCACCAGGTCTGTACACAAAAATGATAGAGTCTGTGTCGTGGTAAAGGCACCTGTCCTGTAACCTATCTAGCAGGTTGTAGAGTTCGACTCTGGCATATGCTGTTGTAAAACTAGCTATAAATATGTTGATATTATTGGAATTTGTGTAATGATCACTGTTATATTTCCAGCTTAAACAAGCTGTTTCATCATCGATGAAAAAGCATGATGAGATTTTGTGATATGGAACAAAAACATATTGAAATAATTTCTGTGGGTCTGTTACTATGCTTGTTGTCGGTAAATTAGCTCTCTGCCCAAATTTGCCCCAAAGAGAATTTAAAAACAGTTTAGATATCTGTCTCCTTGCAGGATTAACAGCTATGGCTGCAGGGGTCAAATGTACATTTTCCCTTTCAAAATACTGTTGTATGTACCTGCCTTTATCCTCTTCAGTTTTGACCCATGAAGGGAAACCAGATGCCTCTTGCTTGCCTTTTAGATGCAGCTTGATGTAATCTGCAAAAAGCTCTGTACATGACTCTTTAAAATGCAAAACTTCATAAATGTTAATGATTTTCTAGCCTTTTTCCAGTGCCAGGTTTAGTTCTACAGTACAGTAGGTACCTGTAAGTGACCGTTGCTCATCATCATGTGTGCATGATGTTGTTTGAAGTCTACTTTCAGTGCATGCACGACATAATGTAAACACAAGCTTTTTACCAATCCTGGATGGCAGCACTGGAAAGAAAAGACCTTTAGGGGGTAAGATTTTTACTTTTGCTAAACCAAAGTACTGAGTGAGGTCATCAAAATTGTCGTAAATGATGTCAGGATGACCGACTGGATACTGTTTGGTTTTGTTAACAAAAGGGTAGAGGCTGGTAAAATCATAATAGTGTATTTTCTCATCAGGCTGTGTCTTATAGTACAGACAAATGGCATTTGTTCTCCCGCCAAACAGTGACTGCCTAGGTTCGAGTGGTCGTGGCAGCTGCCTGTCCCTCAAGAAATTATTCAAAACCTGATCTGTAGTCAGCATTGCTTTCCATTCATGTTCCCACAATACTCTAACGGCAAAACCCTGTCTTTTTAGAAAATGAAATTTGTGCGTGGACCTACTGAATAACTGTCCCAAACTAGTCCCTGTCATGTGGTTTCTATCTTTCTCACAGTAACAGATGTTGCAGACATGAAAAAAACAACCATTAAATTCAAATGCTGTGGGTATTCCATTTATGACTGAATAGCCACCCAAAAAGTATGGACCCACCTTAAATTCACCACCCCTTTGCGCATGCTGAATAGAAATGTTTTCTTTCTCAGATAAGTACATAAGCCACTGAATAGCAGGTGTGGAGTATCTCTTCAATTGTCTGTGGTAGTTGTCTGGGGGGAGAACAGCAACAGTGCATTCTTTTAAGAATAGAAATCTGTACATCGCCATAGAAACTGAGGCTATGGTGACATACTGAAGGGTCTAAGGATACTGTTTCATACTCCACTGTATCACCTTCTGACTGTTTTAAAATACTTTTCATAGTCATCGCCAGTACTTCATTTCTAAATCTGACACAGGCTTTTCAAGAATTTCAACATCTAACTGACAATAGTAGCAAGCCTTTTCAGATTAAATTTCTATGTCTGTTAGCTAGGTACCATTGCAAAACTCTTGCTTTTCTGCAGGCAAATATATATTCAGAACCATAAAACTGAGCATCAGGCAGGGGGCCTACATAATTTTCATTAGCCTTGGTGTTAGAAAAATGGGGGAAGTGACCTTTAGCAATCTCATTCTCAAATCCAAGGGCTGCAGGGATTTTTGCTAGTTTAAAAGGAAGAAAACAATGACTGTCAATAAATCTGATGTGTAGGGATTTCACTGTGACACAGAGTACTTTTTCTCCTTGTGTGAGCAATTTAATATCAATTCTTTCCTTGACTAGCTGGCTAATGATAAAGTAAATGTCATAGCCTTTGGCATTGTGTGCTATAAATGTGTAGTGTCTAAATGGGGCATCAATAAAATGTCCTACAAAATCTTTTATGCAATCTTCACCTTCGAATTCCCAGGACCTCTTCCCATCTAATTGCTTAGCATACACAAAATTTGGTATGTGCACCCCTGTTTCTTGTGTGGCTTCAAAATCAAACACTATATATTTCTCAGTGCTTTTACATCTGTGAGTGGTGACATGTAACACAGATGCTTGTCTGCTGTCATGAAAGAACCACATCTGCTACACTGAATCAATTTACATGTATGAGATCCTTGTAAAAACAAAACATTGTTCACACAGTTCTCATGGATTTACAAGACCCTGTATCCCCATCAGCTCTAGCTAAATGTCTTTCTAGGCACGCTGAAGACCTACAAATCTTCTTACATTTGTGACAAG
Organism: Neoceratodus forsteri; assembly: GCA_016271365.2. Classification (NCBI taxonomy): domain Eukaryota; kingdom Metazoa; phylum Chordata; order Ceratodontiformes; family Ceratodontidae; genus Neoceratodus; species Neoceratodus forsteri. The sequence continues at coordinate 47,649,111 of JADMNL010000038.1, forward strand.
ATACTGTGACAATTTCTTTTCGAGACAACACGGTCAAAACAAACTTTGCACTGTTGTGCACAGATATGATTTCCTTATGGCTGTAGGCTACATCACAATATTCGCAGAGGTACCGGCGCCTATGAATTTTTTACATTAGTGATACCATAAAATGGTTTTCATGTAATAATACAAACAGTGTTTTAGGAAATCTTTCTGGACCTGTTGAAAATGTTTGCCAATTTCCTTCATTATGATATAAAATCTTAATTTTGACTCCTAAAAAACGTTCAAACGGGAATACATCACTAAAGTGACAGGGGTTTGGTCTGACAAACCTAGCTCAGTGTACAATATTTTAGCCTTGTTCAACAACTGACTGTCACTCATATGTGGATTTAAGAGTGTGAAAATGGAGCCACCGAAACACAAACTATTGTGTCTGTTATTTAAATCAATCAGGTATCGTCTCTTTTTTGTAAAATCCTGCTATACAAGATGGAGCTCAGTGTCCGTCTCCCCCCACCCCCGAACCCTGGTGGTTCCTGATAGTTGTTACCACGAGATGTATAGAGGCATCAGCAATTACTTCAGTATTGCTCTGTAGCATATCAACTATCTGATCTAAGAAGGTTGCAGCATTTAGTTCATTTGGTCTTGTCTTTCTTGAGAACAAGGGGTGATTCAAAGAAGCAGCATTTAATCTTACCTGTATAAAATCCCCATATTGTGTTTTTCTCTTCGCACTGTCTAACAAACTTTCTGTAGCCTGGTGCATTGCAGCAATAGCCTCTGTAAAAGATTTTATTTTATCTAGATTTATAAACCTATATCTTTGATGAAATTCTGTAGCAGTAATTTTTTTTTAAACTGCATTCATATTCCTGTACAGCTTCTAAACACACTGTAGGGGGCGCCCTGTTAGCCTGATCATCATCATGATGGTTTTCTAATTCAGACTGCAGACCATTTGTAGCATTCTGTAACAGCCTACGTTGTAATATTTTCCTGGCATGTTTTACTTTTCTTATCAACTTTTCTCAGATTGTTTTATTTTTTACCCAGATTTTTCATTTTTGACCCCATTTGTTATTTTTTTTCATTTTGTTAGTGATGCAAACCTTTGTACTCAGTTTATGAGAGCTTCTGTGCTTTCACTTTGTAATTTGATCTTTGTTTTTGGCCACTTTTTCCTCCAAACACCTGTACTTTTCATACATGTGGGCTGCACTTGCCATCACCTTTAAATCCTTGCATGACTGTTTAGATGCATGCACTAAACCAAGCACACTGTTCAGTAAAGTAGCTGAACTTTTAAAAAGCTCAGATTTAAGCAGCTGATGATCGTAATCCTCACTAGATAATCTGCCCTCAATTACCAAGGCATTAAACAAACTATCAATTGTTTTAAAAATATAGGCTTCCCCAATATTGATCATGTCAATGTCCCTTTCTTGAAACCTTTGGTCAGAAACTCTTGAGCTGCTGCTGCTCCTAGATGGCTGTACATTGTTTATTGTCACATTTGGTTCATTTACAGCCACTGAGACTCTTGAGCGCTGCTCTTAGATGGCTGTACAATGTTTATTGACACATTTGGTTAATTTACAACTGTAGAGACTCTTGAACTGGGCTGCTTGTAGATGGCTGTATATATCTTGTTCAGTTATGCTATACGTATTCTGGTCACTGACACCAGCAGAAACTCTTCATGCCTTTGAAAACATCACTTTTATGTAATGATCTCTTTTCCTCTCTCACCTGTAGGGTTTCTCTGTGCGGCTGTTTAAAAACAGAAAATAAACCCCTGTCACTACTTTCAGTATTTTAAAACTTTTATAAGACAACATTTAAACTCTACAACCTGCTGCATCTACTATTTCTAGTTAAAAATACATACCTTCTGTAGTGGTAATCTGGGGATTAGCCAGCCTCTCCCCTCCAGGGTTTCTCTGCATGGCTGTTTAAAAACAGAAACATACACCCCTGTCACTACTTTCAGTATTTTAAAACATTTATAAGACAAAATTTAAACTCTAAAACATGCAGCATCTACTATTTCTAGTTAAAAAATACACACCTTCTGTGGTGGTCAACTGTGTATTAGCCAAATGAGTAAATGTTTGGATAAGCTCTTCATCAGCAGTCCACGAGTCCATACCTACTTGTTAAATGTTTTTAAATTTTTTTAGCTCAAGAAGTAGTTTCAGCAGTCTCGCTCTGTCCTTTTGTCTTGAGCTTTCAACATCTTGAAATGCTTATATAAAATGACTCAGACCCGCTCCCCCCCAAGTATGTAGCAAGTAGTGAAAAAACATCTGGTACTGTCCATCAGACCACCCACCCATTCTCCAAGGGGTGATATATAAGCCCTATGCTACTCAATGTAGGCTTTTGTTTCTCACTTCCTTCGACAGCTGGAAAGCATTAAGAAATGCCTTTCTGCTAATACGTTGGTCACAGTCTAATTAAAACGGATGCTTTTTATCAATCTTAAAACACAAAGAGGCACAGTTTATAATAACGGCAGTTGAGTGCCAGCTTAAGTTATGTTTTTAAAACTCAAAACAGAAATTCTGTCTTTTTAAACAGCTGAGTCCTTTAAATTAGTAATTCAGTAAAACATAGCACACACACACACAAAGTGCGTATTCTTTTGCACCGACTCTAAGCAAAGCTGTAGATACATTTTAAGACTGTGTGCTTTAAAATTATTCTGAAAGAGAAACATTATCATTTTACATTCTGTCTTTTCTTTGTAACATATCATTTATTTTTCTATTTAGTACTACATGACTTTTTAATTTTTGATAATGTAACTATAGACATTTATTTTGTAACAAAAGCATAAATCTATTTTTACAGATCCCTGTAAATACAGGGACCATGTAATCCAAAATCTTGAGACACATATGTTTCCAAAGAGAATCAATAGTCCTTGTAGCCATGGCTGTGTAAATGAACAACAGATGTTTTGTCACATCTTAACAGACAAAACACCTACCACACAGCCAACAGGACCATGAGCTCCAAAAAGCCCATCTATATTTTAAACATCCATAAAAGACATTGCTTTTCCTACGTGCCTAATGAGGGATGGACACACACATACACACACACACACACACACCCCACCACACAGCCACCAGGCTCCAAAAAGTACATCTATATTTTAAACATACTTAAAAGACATTGCTTTTCCTACATGTCTAATGAGGGATACACACACACACAAAGTGTGTATTCTTTTGCACCGACTCTAAGCAAAGCTGTAGATACAGTTTAAGACTGTGTGCTTTAAAATTATTCTGAAAGAGAAACATTATCATTTTACATTCTGTCTTTTCTTTGTAACATATCATTTATTTTCCTATTTAGTTAAGCTTAAGATTAATACCTTTGAACCCTGAGCTCTTTTACAAAGGTCGCAAGTCAGATACATTACAGACACATACAGGTAATGGCTACAAGCCTACTACATGACTTTTATTTTTTGATAATGTAACTATAGACATTTATTTTGTAACAAAAGCATAAAGCTACATTTTTACAGATCCCCGTTAAAACAGATGTTTCTTCTCAGTCTTAACAGACAAAGATACTCACCAACAGGCCCCTGGACTCCAAACACCCCATCTATATTTTAAACATACATAAAAGACATTGCTTGTCCTATGTGCTTAATGAGGGACACACACACACACACACACACACACACACACACACACACACACATATACACATTCATTTCAGCCTTCTCCTTGATACTACACAGATCTGAGGGTTGAACTATAGGTATGTGTATTCCTTTTCTCTGATATATTTTACTTCTAATTCATGATAAAAGTATAAATAATTAGTTTTGCGATTGTTGCAACGCTATCCAGAGAAAACTGCTGAACCATCTTATTTACACAGAGGTCCACCATTTTAGCATATAAATGTTACATGCATATACATAAAGCTATCCTTTTGATGCAAGTTTGACACAGGCCTACAGATGCAAGTTAAATAATTTTGCATATTGTTACAAAAACAGAAAAAGGAGTACTCACACAGGCAGATGAATTTCCCTCAGGGGTGGGGGTCTCCACACAGATCTGTGAAACCTCTGCACGATCAGGTCCCCTCCTAGAAACTTCCTTCTGAAAATATCCTAATCAAAAAACACACACATACCCCTGCAGTTATACACCAGGCCTGCAGGGGGCACATACCACTACATAAAACCTAACTGATTTTTGGGGTGGGTGGAGCATTGTGGTGAAGAGGGACAGAGGTTCGAGCCAGGATGGTGGGGGTGCAGGAGAAAGGAGGGAGGCAGGAGTTCAAGCTAGCATGGTGGGACTTGGGTTCCAGCAAGGATGGGAGTGGGAGGGGATCGAGGAGTGTACGAGAAGGAGGGGCACAGGATGCTTACAAAATTGTGGGTGGCAGGGGTTCGAGGAGTGTACGAGAACAAGGGGTGCAGGACACTTATAAAATGGTAGTAAACTCATAAACATACAAATAAAATGGTGGTGTTAGGTCACTTCCAGGGTTTCAGTGTGGGTCATTTCCTGCGCAAGGGGGCGGGACACGGGTTTGAACGCGTGTTATTTCCGGCGCAAAGGCGGAACACAGGTTAGAACGCATGTCATTTCTTGCGCAAGGGGCGGGACACGGGTTTGAGGTTGCATCACTTCCGCCAGAAGTGGGTGGGGCTAGCGCATTTTAGGGAGGGACTTCCGGTTTAACAAGGGGTGATTCTGATTGGTCCGTTTTAGGCCACGCCCACCTGTCAAATGACGTGGCATGCGCTGATTGGCTGAAATTTAACATTTGACAAGATAAATGAACTTATACTACTCAGAGAGAACATGTGATATAGGAATAAGTAATTATAGATAGAACAAGTGGTATCGGAATAAGTAATTATAGAGAGAACAAGTGGTATAGAATTACATAAGTATAGAGAGATAACACCTGGTATAGGAATAAGTAAGTATAGTGAGAATAAGTGGTATAGGAATAAGTACAGAGCGAACAAGTGGTATGTGAATAGGTAAGTATAGAGAGCAAGTGATACAGGAATTAGTAAGTACAGAGAGCGCAAGTGGTACAGGAATAAGTAAGTATAGAGAGAACAACTGGTAGTGGAATATGTAAGTATAGAGAGAGAACAAGTGGTACAGGAATAAGTAAATATCGAGACACAAGTGGTACAGGAATAAATTTAGTATCGTGAGAATGGATTATAGGAATATATAAATATGTAAAAACAGGGGTATAGGAATATATAAATATTGTGCAAACATACATAGAAACATTAAATTCAACTAAACCGTAATGTAGCTTGTAACTTGTAATTTATTGAGTTCTAGGATTATAAATACTTTTGAACTAGAGGTTCTTTTACAAAGTCTCTGTATCAGCATAAAGTAAAAACAAATAATAGTGAGCAAAAATCTAACAACATAAGTCTGACAGTAAATTCAGATGGTACAAGTTGGTTCAGGTTGCATAGTACAGGGATGTATTAATACACAGACAAAAACTAACATAATAGTCTAACAGCAAATACAGTAGGGTACAAATTGGTTCTGTTTGCATAGCACAGAGATTCAGTAATACACAGACAAAAATCTAACAACATAACCGTCTGACAGTACATATACTAGGGTACAAGTTGGTTCAGGTTGCATAGTACAGAGATCCAGTAATATAAAGAAAAAAAATTAGCATCATGGATCATTAACAGTAGGTATACTTGGTTCAGGTGACATAATACCAACTTACAGGGACTCATATCCTAAGAGGTGTGCAACAGGGCAGGGGTTTGAGGGGCAGAAAGCATAGAGTTTAGTTGAACACCATGAGCATCATGAACAGTGTACAGTACAGAAAGAGAACAGTGTGGTGACAAATGCAGTCAAAATTATGACATTGCCATAAAGTGCTAATCCACAGTGAAGCACAAAGGGCAGAGAGAAAGAGAGAGGAGAAGGAGTAAGGGAAATGACCTAGGATAATGCTGGGGAAGGAAGGCAGGTGGCATGTAGCTGGGGGGAGGAGGTAAGAAGGCAAAGAGGGAGTGAAGGGGAGCAGCTGGGGTGGTAAAAGGGAGGAGGGTAGCGTAAGAAATGAAAGGAGTGGGAGGAATGGGGTGAGGGTTCCAGGCTGATTGAGTAAGGCAGGAGCGAGTGGTGTGCAAGGGAAGTGGAATGGGAATTAAGGGGTAACAGGGGCCAGAAGAGGGGGGGCAATCCGCAGACCTTGTGGGTATAGTCACACTTAGTAAGGTTAGTGAGGTGATGGTGCAGTTTTTGCTAGTACGGACCAAGCTTGTTGTCAGTGACTTCAGGAGGGAGACCATTCATTAGGGATGGGCCCTGAAATAGAAGGGACGTTGAGCTTGGATGGTACTGCAGAAAGGAGCAAGATACATGGATGTGAGCGTACTGCATGTAAAACATGTGTTACAGGTAGATTACACGAAGGCATGTTTTGCAGATGAGGCGAAGGCAGATCTTTGCCAAGAGGCAAGTCTGATAGTCTAATCTACTATAGCGAACCAGTCAGAGTGTTTGTATAGGTCACAGGTATGTGTATGCTTACTCACTCCTGCGACAAGCCTGCAGTACTTATTCAGGGTGGTCCTAATTCCTTTTTTAGGATGTGTCTGTGGCCGGAATACTAGCCCATAATCAATTATGGACAAAATGGAGCTACGCAGGTTTCTTAAAAAAAGTCCTCCACAAATAGGGCCCCAAGGGAATTTTCCAGTCTCTGAGTCGTAATGACTCTTACATGTCTCTGCACCCTGCATTTCAATGATCATATAGTTTTGCTTCTATCAAATTTTGGATAAATACTGTCAGTGTAGTGGTGTGAATGCAGATGTCAGAGTTGAGGTATCTGAAAAGAGCTGTTTAAATGCCATTGTTGCTACATTTATAAATTTACCTCAGTTGGCAGTGCTTTTAGACACCCCTGCTCAGTCACCAAGCTTCACCTCGGGGAGTAGGGGCTGTGGTGGGAGAAAACACCAAGAAAAATCCCTGGCTTACTGAGGAGGCGACAAGGACCCCAGGGACCTCCCTTTCATCCCCAGTACCAGGCAGGCCACTCAGGGGATCGGGCCTGACTTCGAGAAGACCAGACCCTCTAATTTTAGATAGATGCCACCACAGGAGGGCAGGCCCTGGCCCGGGGGGTGATCCAGGGTGCTGGGAAGGTCCTTCAGTGAAGGGAGATCCGGAGGTGGCCTGCCATGGAGGGGAGTAGAAGGGCTAGCGTCAAGAGGGTACCTCTGAGAGATGCCTCGGTGGGCTGGAGCATAAATACAGTTTAAAAAATAAATACAAAATGCAATATTGGATGTTTCCAAATGTTGTATGAAAAAGGTTGGGAAAGGCGAGCGGCATCAGAATTCTGTATATTTCACTAGTGAGGTGATGGAAGCTGTAGGTGGCTAAGGGCAGCTTTTGAAATGACAAACTGGATCAGACAGACAGGAGTAGGGTTGTTTAGCAGGACGGGGTAAGGGAAGTGAGATCAGTGGTAAAAAAATGCCAGAGCTCAAGATACTGAAAGAGGTGAAGGAGAATGATAAATCTTTCTTTAGACATAGTAGGCAGAAGAGGAAGCACAAACTAAGGCTGCAGAAGGGAGGGTTGTGGGTGGGCAGGAATGAGTGGAAGGTGAACCTACTTGATGAATACTTTAGCTCAGCATTCATATTGAGAAAGGATTCTCATCCAGAGTGCTTCTCAAAGTTTAGGAGCAGAACAGGCAGAAGTTGGAAATGGGGTAAATTATATGTGACATGGTACTTAAAAGTCTGAGGAGGTTGAAAGTAAACAAGGCACCGGGGGCCAGCTGGCCTTCCAAAAGGTCACTGAGAGAAGTGTGAGCAGGCAGTGTCAGAAGCATTAGTGGATGTTTTTAACTGTGGTTTGGTGGTGAGTGTTACCTAAAGATCTGAGAGTGGTAGATGTAATCCCACATTATAAGGAAGGGATCCGTGGCAGCCCCATGACACTACAGGGCTGCTGGTCTGACCTCTATTGTGGTGAAGTTGCTTGTGCATATCAGTGAACAGTTAGTGGAATTCCTTGACACAAATGACTTCCATAATAAAAGACAGCAGGGTTTTTGATAAAAGGAAATTGTGCATGCAAATCTAACTGACTACTTTAACATGGTATTAGCTGGCCGGGGTTATACTGAGGGTTGAGGTGCTGGACACCAAACCTTGTGCCACTTTTGCAAACCGAGTTTGGAGTGAGCCTAAGGCACCAGGGTGTAATGGGAGGGGACAGTTCAAGTGTACAGTGACAGCTCACTTTCTCCAATGTGGGGGGTAGTAGACTCCAGCAGCAGTATACAGTACTTCCCAGCAGTGCCAAGGAGGTATTTCACTAGCAGTCTTCTGCATTACGGGGTGGTGGTATGCGGTGGACATTAGTGTGGTACACTGGATCATGCACACCTCCCCCTGTACATCATGGCACATCCATGCTCACCGATGGGGGTGAGATGTTACCATACTGAGAACAATGAAAAGTTCTGATGTCTGGGATGATGACATTGCACCCCAGCCCCATGCCCACCACCAGATCCTGCCCTCCTGGGTCATGACCAACACCAGATCTTCACTTCCACCTGCAAACTATTGGAGTTCAGGTATGGAAGTGTTAAGAAGCAGAAGTTGGTCCCACCTCAGGGGGGTAAGATGAGAAGTATCCTGCATGTGTCACAGGTAGGTCAGAGGCTGGGATCCCCAGGTAGGGAGGTCACAGGCAGATTGAAAACAGCTCAGGTTGATGACTGAGAGTGTTCTCAGATGTTGGTGAGCAGAGGGGAAAAAGAATAAAAAAAATAACATGGTATTGCAGGCAGTGGGCAAGGGACAGGTTGTAGAGTTTGTCTATTTGGACTCCATGATGTCCTTATGCTATGGCCCTGACTATAGACAGACTGCATGATGTCCTTACACTATGGCCCTTAAGTGATCACACCACAGCAGAGGACCACAAGGATGGAATATGTAAGTATGGAGAGAACAGGGTGTATGGGGAATATATAAATCTGGAAAACAGAGGGTGGCAAGAATATATATAATATGATGAGAGCAGAGTGTATGGGAATGTATAAGTATAGAAAGAAGAGTGCGTATGGGAATATGTAGGTATGGAGAGAACAGGATGTATAGGAATATGTAAATATGAAGAGAACAGGATGTGTAAGAATATGTAAGTATGGAGACAAATAGGTGTGCAGGAATATGTAAGTATGGAGAGAACACAGATTCCAGATCTGTGCAGGTATGGAAAATAGTCATTTGACTTCAGAGGTGGCCAATCCTTATCCTAAATTTGTGATGGAATGCTGATGTTTTTTATGAACCATCCTCTATCAGTTTTCAGATAAGAACAACTTCAGGTGCTATGACAATGTTCCCTGGAGGGGCTTTTGTACCTTTATCTAGCTCTGACCCTAAATTACATTTATATTAATCAGTTTCTGCTCTTTTAAATGTGCAGGATATGACATCCCAAAGGATGAACTGTTGTTATTGTTTGAGATGGATGAAGAATGCCCACATGGTGATGTGGAATTAAAAGAGACTGCACAGCAGAAGAATCTTCTAGAAAACACTCCTGGTAGTAAGTGGATGGCCAGATAATGAGTTCATATGGGATTTTTCTAACTGTTGCTAACAAGGGGGTTAAGATAAATACAGTAAAAAGGTGTAGAGTTGGAGGAGCAGGGAGTAAGGGACCATGAGGAGGTTGTGATGATGTCAGAAAGACATAAATGTGTACAGTTAATATTTTTAAAAGAAGCAGGTCTATTTTATGCTGACTATGGAACTGAACTGAGAGTTGGTGGACATGACAGTGAATTAAATTCACATGGTCTTCATTCCAGGAATGAGTGAGAAGGCACGTTATCTGCATTGTAAACATTTTGTTCTTGAAAGAGGAAGGACTCTGGCAGTATAGCTAGAAGTAAATTACTGTAATCATGATGAGAGAAGATGAAGGCAAGAAAAAGGAGTACAGCAGAAGATTGATCTAGGAAGTGCAAATACAAGCAGCATTGCACAGATGACAATAAATCAGTCAAGCAAGGATTCACATTATGGTGACTTTCCATAAATTTATTAAGGCACTATACAGAATACTAAAATACAATAAAATCCTAACAGAGGCATGCCATCACAGTACATACATATTTATATAGCACAGAATACCATCACAGTACATACATATTCATATAGCACAGAGTACTGTCACAGTACATACATATTCATATAGCACAGAGTACTGTCACAGTACATACATATTCATATAGCACAGAGTACTGTCACAGTACATACATATTCATATAGCAGAGTACCATCGCAGTACATACATATTTGTATAGCACAAAGTACAATCAGTGTACATTTCTTGGAAATATACAAAATATGATTCACTGAGTCATTATAGGAGATTTTGAATAAAAAGGTTTTCAGTTGAGAATAACATTTAATTGTTGAGAGCACTGATGTAATGTACTCTGGTAAGGATTTTCATTATATCGGTGCCCTAACACTAAAGGAATGACCTCCTACTATCTTCTTTCATAGTCTTGAAACTGAAAGAAATGCTACTATTCTAAAACGAAGACTGAAAAGATAAACATAAAAAGACTCCTTTAAATCATCAGAATCTGTTCCTGACAAAAAAAAAAACATATATATCAGTGAGAGAATTAAAAAACGAATCTTTGTTCTACAGTGAACCAGTCAAGTTGTACTAAAGCGGGACAGATGTGATCATAGCCCCCATACTCGAAGGAGATGCGCATTGTATCTTGGTACAAAAGGGAGATGAGCCACCAAATCCAACAATGTGCTGCAGCGTGATGTTCAGAGGGGTGAGATGCACCACCCACAGGGAATGGGCCAGTGTATGCCATGCAAGTGGAGGGGGCATTCCCACGAATAAGCCACACACTGACATATTCAGAGGGAATGCACCCCTCAAAAGCCAGAAAGGTGCGGCATGAAGACAGGCCATGAAAAGCTGGCCTAACTCAGCCTGCCACCCACAGGCGGGCTGTGGATGTGCACACAGGTGCACTGCAGCCTTCCAGACCCAGCGGTCCAGAGACACCCCCCACCCCAGCCCCAAGTGAGTGTTCTGTAAAGATATCAACTCCGATGCCCTGATAGACTAGTATCCCCCTTCCCCATCCCCTGTCTCTGTTCCTATTTTGAAATTGTCCCGATTCAATTTCCATAGTGCAGTGGTCCCTCTCCCCCATCCCCGATCGCACCTGAACAGTGCCATCCCATGCCATAATATAGAGGCAACCACCCTCACCATCCCTGATCACACCAAAATGCAATTCTGATACCATTTCCATAGTGTAGTGGCCCCCTCACCCACTCAGGTACTCACATCCCACCTCGTCCCCCCCATTCCAGCATGTCCTGTCTGCCGGCGAGCAGCACAGCCCTCCTCACACCCTCATGGCTGCCTACCGACTGCACTGTCACTGACCGTGTACAGCATATTCTACTTGCCTACTGGAGTCAACCAGTGGACATGTAGTACATACCGTACACTGCCACTGACAATGCAGTCAGCAAGCAGTGTGAAGGTGTGAGGAGGGCATGATGCTCGCCGGCAGACAGGACATGCTGGGACATGAGGAGTGGAGTGTGGGATGTGAGTACCTGAGTGGGCGAATAGGGGACCACTACACTATGGAAATGGTATCAGGTTTGCATTCTAGTGTGATCTGCATTGATGTGGGTGGTTGCCTCTATATTATGGCATGGGATGGCACTGCTCAGGTGCAAATGGGGATGTGAAGGGGGGGCCACTACACTATGGAAATTTAATTGGGGTAATTTTAGTACAAGATTGGAGATCTGGAATGGGGCGGGGGGACACCAGACCACCAGGGCTTCACCCTTCCATTGTGGTTCAAGGTGAACAAGGATGGGGTTGGGAGGAGGGTTCCCATTGGACAACTGGGGTGGTTTGGTGCAGAACTATGCACCGATCGGGGATAGGAGCCGAGAGGAGGGGGATGGGCTGGCGCTTTCCACTTAGTGCAGCCATGCAAATGGGATCATAATGAGCATGCATGGTGCCTATTTGCACCATGCAGGCCCAATGAGCTCATTAGCATTTACCAGCTGAATATCACCCTTGGGGTTGTGGCAGATCCAGGTATGTTCCATGCAGTTCCCAATGGCAGTATTCAGCCCTGACCCTGGATGCACTGCACTGGATATGGTGGCGTACCCCTCTGGGCAGTGCATTCAGGGCTGGATATTCAGACAGTATGTGCAGTCAGTCCCAATCATGCATACTGTTTGAATATGCAGTCAGAGTCGGCTGGTGCATCTGTTCTACACGACGCATCTTTGCATGTGCAACCAGTCGGTTCTGAATATGTCCATCCAAATATTTTTGTTACACTTACAGTGTGAGTAGCCAAATTTATAACCAGCTGTAACTTGTTGAAGTAGTTGTTTATAAGACCAGACAAAATGCCATTGCTGTATAGTAGTTCAGTCTGTTGAATATCGGGGATAGTGCATCAGTATTTCTTTGCATACAAAGTACGATGTTTATGAATTTGTGCTTTGTTTTGTAAGATGCTAAGTTTCCTTCTGAAATGCATTTAAATGGCCCAAAAAGGATAACAAAGTAACTACAACCACACCTACATCTCTAACTTAAATTACATAAAAACAGAAGCACAGAGTTTATTGGTAGAAAAGGACCATTAGGCCCACGCAATCTGCTCAAGGGATCCCTGCCTGTTGCAGCTTTGCAGACACTAACTGGTATCCGGGAAATCTTCTGTTCCCTTTTTCTGCACAGACATATCCCTGTATCTGTCCTATACATGCTTAAACCTTTTCACTATTCTAGCTTCCACAACTTTGGGTGGCACTCTGTTACATTCTGCTGCCACTCTTTTTGTGAAGAAATAATTCTTCACATCCTTTCCCTAGTCCTGGATATCATCCGGTTATAGAACAGCCCCACTCCCTGCACTTTGCTCACTCCTGTGAGATACCTGAAGTTCTCAATAATGTCACCACCACCCTCCTCCTGTCCTTCAGAGTGTTTATATTGAGATCCCTTAGTCTCTCCTCACAGGGCTTCCCTTCCAAACCCTGCATCATCTTGGTAGCCCGTATCTGGACCACCTCCACTCTCTTTCCTGATGTGTCGTCTCCAGAACAGAACACAACATTCTATTTGGAGGCATACCAAAGAGCAGTACAGTAGTAGCACTATCTGATGATCAGGGCCACTGGAATACTGCGCCCACAATTTTTTTTTTTTTTTTTTACGGAATCCGCAATTTTCACCATTCTCCACAAAAACGGACATGTTCCATAATGTCTTGCAATTTTTTAGTTTTTGTATTGAACTGTGTAAACAGTATTAACATTTTTAATAAAATACTCAATACATTGACAATTTTGCATGCAGACTTGGGTTTGGCTGAAACAATGCAGTGCAAGGTAGGGCAAGGGTTTTATGTGATGCTGATTTATTTTAAATCTTTGTCTTGTTTGGTTTCGAAGTCCACTGGCCAAGCATAAGTACACTTAAACACTTAACATTTGTTTTGTGTTGAAGCAGTCTATCAGAAAACTTTTTGTTGCCACGCAAACAAAAGATGGGAGAAAAAGTGTAAATTATCCCATTCACCTAAATGGGTGCTAACTATGAAGCCTTTTTGTAAGCGGCAGGGCAAGTTTTTCCTTGTGATCATACTTTCATTCAGACTAGTTTTGATTCAAACAGTTGAGGATTTTTGGACGGTTCTGATGATTTTAAACTTGAATAAGCTAGATTCTAACAGTGATCTCATTCTTAGCAACTACCCCCTAGATGCTCACATGCAAGGACTACAATAAAAGCCTGACTAAAGTCTAAAAACAAGCTTATAAAACACAAAATGTATCTGAACATTTATCTTTAACTAAACAAAATTATTGCAGCCACAGAAAAACAAAGGTAAATTACAGGGTACCCTGATTACTGTATGATGTAGTAAAAATATATTGGTATGTTTTATATTCTTTGGTAACCACATAAGGCCCACAAGGCACAAGTGCCTGTTTTCAGGTACAACCCAGGAGCACTGAGGAGGATAAGTGACTTGCTCAGAATCACACATTATGAAACTGGAGGTTGTAGGAATCAAACACAGGTCTGCTAGATGTAGTCAGCTCAGTCACTGTTTGTTACTCTAACCTCTAGTTTATACTGTCAGCCCCAATAACCCCCAGATTTAATGTTTAAATATGTGATTTCAAAAATAATGTACAGCAACTACAGTATAAATTATGACTGTTAAACACTTTAACAAGATTTTACTAAAACTCAATTATTCACCACTCTATCTGCTTATTTTTTCTTCTACCAAAGTGGGTAAATAGTTGGCAGAGCACTGTAAACAGCTATTGGTTACGCTTCATTATTCTACAACCAGAAACAAAAAAATATACATTTCTTCTAACTTTATTTAATATTGAATTGCTGTGGCTTACTTTCTAGAATCTATTTAACACTGTATAAAGTGCTTTTAAATTTGGGAAGACAGGCAACGCTTACGATAGCTTATCAGTTTGGTATTCTTTTTAGGAACATAAACTTTTCTTTATGTTTTAAACATATTCATGTGTCAGTATAGAAACATAGAATTTGACGGCAGATAAGGACTGCTTGGCCCACCTAGTCTGCCCATTTTCCTACCTAACAGATAAGCTGCATATCCAGGTTAACCAACAGCTTACTTCCTCCTATATATTTACTTAGCAATTTATACTGATTAATATATGCTGCAGAAAACATTAAAAGATTTATTGGGAAGAACTCTGGGTCTGTAGTAGAACCCTCGCAATTTCCCGCTCCAAACGCTCTGCAATTTTTGGTAACCTTTTCTGCAATTTTCTAGTGGCCCTGGTCATGGCACACCCCACATATTATTATTATTATTAACTGTGACCAAGTAAAGCAGCGCTCACAGCCTGGTGTGGGTGCACAATGACATAGCAAGTTACAGCTCGGTACCAGAAGTCATGGCACACCCCACGTATTATTAACTGTGACTGCCTGGTGTGGGTGCACAATGACAAAGCAAGTTACAGCTCAGTACCAGAAATCATGGCACACCCCACATATTATTAACTGTGACCAAGTAAAGCAGCGCTCACAGCCTGGTGTGGGTGCACAATGTCAAAGCAAGTTACAGCTCAGTACCAGAGGTCATGGTACACCCCACGTACTATTATTATTATTATTAACTGTGACCAAGAAAAGCAAAGCTCACAGCCTGGTGTGGGTGTACAGTGACAAAGCAAGTTACAGCTCAGTACCAGACATCATGGCATACCCCACGTATTATTATTATTAACTGTGACCAAGTAAAGCAGAGCTCACAGCCTGGTGTGGGTGCACAATGACAAAGCAAGTTACAGCTCAGTACCAGAAGTCATGGCTCACCCCACGTATTATTATTGTTATTATTAACTGTGACCCAGTAAAGCAGAGCTCACAGCCTGGTGTGGGTGCACAATGACAAAGCAAGTCACAGCTCAGTACCAGAAGTCATGGCACACCCCACGTCTTATTATTATTAACTGTGACTCAGTAAAGCAGCGCTCACAGCCTGGTGTGGGTGCACAATGACAAAGCCAGTTACAGCTCAGTACCAGAAATCATGACACACCCCACGAATTATTATTATTAACTGTGACCAAGTGAAGAAGCGCTCACAGCCTGGTGTGGGTGCTCAATGACAAAGCAAGTTACAGCTCAGTACCAGAAGTCATGGCACACCCCACGTATTATTATTATTAACTGTGACCAAGTAAAGCAGCGCTCACAGCCTGGTGTGGGTGCTCAATGACAAAGCAAGTTACAGCTCAGTACCAGAAGTCATGGCACGCCCCATGTATTATTATTATTATTAACTGGGACCAAGTAAAGCAGGGCTCACAGCCTGGTGTGGGTGCACAATGACAAAGCAAGTTACAGCTCAGTACCAGAAGTCATGGCACACCCCAAGTATTATTATTATTATTAACTGTGACCAAGTAAAGCAGCGCTCACAGCTTGGTGTGGGTGCTCAATGACAAAGCAAGTTACAGCTCAGTACCAGCAGTCATGGCACACCCCACGAATTATTATTATTAACTGTGACCAAGTAAAGCAGCGCTCACAGCCTGGTGTGGGTGCACAATGACAAAGCAAGTTAAAGCTCAGTACCAGAAGTCATGGCACACCCCACGAATTATTAACAGTGACCCAGTAAAGCAGCGCTCATAGCCTGGTGTGGGTGCACAATGACAAAGCAAGTTACAGCTCAGTACCAGAAGTCATGGCACACCCCATATTATTATTATTAACTGTGACCAAGTAAAGCAGAGCTCACAGCCTGGTGTGGGTGCACAATGACAAAGCAAGTCACAGCTCAGTACCAGAAGTCATGGCACACCCCATATTATTATTATTAACTGTGACCAAGTAAAGCAGAGCTCACAGCCTGGTGTGGGTGCACAATGACAAAGCAAGTTACAGCTCAGTACCAGAAGTCATGGCACACCCCCATATTATTATTATTAACTGTGACCAAGTAAAGCAGAGCTCACAGCCTGGTGTGGGTGCACAATGACAAAGCAAGTCACAGCTCAGTACCAGAAGTCATGGCACACCCCACGAATTATTATTATTATTAACTGTGACCAAGTAAAGCAGCGCTCAGAGCCTAGAGTGGGTGCACAATGACAAAGCAAGTTACAGCTCAGTACCAGAAGTCATGGCACACCCCACGTATTATTATTATTATTATTATTATTAACTGTGACTCAGTAAAGCAGCACTCACAGCCTGGTGTGGGTGCACAATGACAAAGCAAGTTACAGCTCAGTACCAGAAGTCATGGCACACCCCACGTATTATTATTAACTGTGGCCAAGTAAAGCAGTACTCACAGCCTGGTGTGGGTGCACAATGACAAAGCAAGTTACAGCTCAGTACCAGAAATCATGACACACCCCAGGTATTATTATTATTAACTGTGACCAAGTGAAGAAGCGCTCACAGCCTGGTGTGGGTGCTCAATGACAAAGCAAGTTACAGCTCAGTACCAGAAGTCATGGCACACCCCACGAATTATTATTATTAACTGTGACCAAGTAAAGCAGCACTCACAGCCTGGTGTGGGTGCTCAATGACAAAGCAAGTTACAGCTCAGTACCAGAAGTCATGGCACACCCCATGTATTATTATTATTATTAACTGTGACCAAGTAAAGCAGGGCTCACAGCCTGGTGTGGGTGCACAATGACAAAGCAAGTTACAGCTCAGTACCAGAAGTCATGGCACACCCCACGAATTATTATTATATGACTGTGACCAAGTAAAGCAGCCACAGTTTGTGTGGTGCTCAATGACAAAGCAAGTTACAGCTCAGTACCAGCAGTCATGGCACACCCCACGACATTATTAACTGTGACCAAGTAAAGCAGCCACAACCTGGTGTGGGTGCACAATGACAAAGCAAGTTAAAGCTCAGTACCAGTAGTCATGGCACACCCCACGTATTATTAACTGTGACCCAGTAAAGGAGCGCTCATAGCCTGGTGTGGGTGCACAATGACAAAGCAAGTTACAGCTCAGTACCAGAAGTCATGGCACACCCCCATATTATTATTATTAACTGTGACCAAGTAAAGCAGAGCTCACAGCCTGGTGTGGGTGCACAATGACAAAGCAAGTCACAGCTCAGTACCAGAAGTCATGGCACACCCCACGTATTATTATTATTATTATTATTATTATTAACTGTGACCCAGTAAAGCAGAGCTCACAGCCTGGTGTGGGTACACAATGACAAAGCAAGTTACAGCTCAGTACCAGAAGTCATGGCACACCCCATGTATTATTATTATTATTATTAACTGTGACTCAGTAAAGCAGCGCTCACAGCCTGGTGTGGGTGCACAATGACAAAGCAAGTTACAGCTCAGTACCAGAAGTCATGGCACACCACACGTATTATTATTATTAACTGTGACCAAGTAAAGCAGCGCCCACAGCCTGGTGTGGGTGCACAATGACAAAGCAAGTTACAGCTCAGTACCAGAAGTCATGGCACACCGTACTTATTATTATTATTAACTGTGACCAAAAGCAGAGTTACACCCTGGTGGTGCACAATACAAAGCAAGTAGCAGCTCAGTACCAGAGTCATGGCACACCCCACTTATTATTATTATTATTAACTGTGACCTAGTAAAGCAGGGTTCACAGCCTGGTGTGGTGCTAATGCAAAGCAGTTACAGCTCAGTACTGAAGTCATGGCACACCCATGTTAATATATTAACTGTGACCAAGTAAAGCAGCACCACAGCCTGGTGTGGGTGCACAATGACAAAGCAAGTTACAGCTCAGTACCAGAAGTCATGGCACACCCACGACATTATTATTATTATTAACTGTTACCCAGTAAAGCAGGGCTCATACTTGGTGTGGGTGCACAATGACAAAGCAAGTTACAGCTCAGTACCAGAAGTCATGGCACACCCCACACGACATTATATTATTACTCAGACCCAGTAAGCAGCCACAGCCTGGGTGTGGGTGCACAATGACAAAGCAAGTTTCAGCTCAGTACCAGAAGTCATGGCACACCCCACGTATTATTATTATTATTAACTGTGACCAAGTAAAGCAGAGCTCACAGCCTGGTGTGGGTGCACAATGACACAGCAAGTTACTGCTCAGTACCAGAAGTCATGGCACACTCCACTTATTATTGTTATTAACTGTGACCAAGTAACGCAGTGCTCACAGCCTGGTGTGGGTGCACAATGACAAAGCAAGTTACTGCTCAGTACCAGAAGTCATGGCACACTCCACATATTATTGTTATCAACTGTGACCAAGTAAAGCAGCGCTCACAGCCTGGGGTGGGTGCTTAATGACAAAGCAAGTTACAGCTCAGTACCAGAAGTAATGGCACATCCCACGTATTACTATTGTTAACTGTGACCAAGTGAAGCAGCTCTCAAAGCCTGGTGTGGGTTGTGAGGGAATTTTTATATATGCTTCTTTTTATATCCTAATCTATATTTGCTAATATATGCCTTGAAGTTATGCTTGCTTTGAAAGCCATGCTGTAACAAAATAATAATGAATGTAGTAGAAATTTCTGAGTTCATGTTTTCTTTTTAAGGGTTATAGAATTTGTACTGAGGTTACTTGAGGTACATTTGGGAAAACAGAAAGCTAGATAAAACTGAGCAGAACTGGTTGTACCAGCCTGAATAGCAGGCTTGGACAAAATATAAAGATAAGAGCATGCCTGGGCAAAATATAAAAAGATAACAGCCATGGCATTGAAGGTAAGCTGTACGTTGTTATGGTGTGAGGAAACTGATTGTCTCTTCTCAGGTCAGCTTGACCCAGGCGTATGTATCATGCAGTAATGGGAAAGAAATGAATTGCAGTGGAAAAGTACCTTATACAAATCAACATGATTTTTTTCTCCTTTACATTGCTGAAAACTTGTTATGCTGTTTCATGATTGGCTCATACTGAAATGTTGGTATTTTTTCAAGATAAGAAGTGCAAAATCTAGCTTATAAAAGCTGCTGTAAACTTTAATCAGACGATCTCCTTAGTAGAAGTCCCATGCATGTGGAGATTTGATCAAATAAGCGACGCGCAGACAAAACCCAGTGGTGTGGTTTTTGCCCGTGATTACGGGAGTGGTTGCTCAGGTAATACTT